>SKCR01011612.1:0-51057 GCA_019454045.1 Zanthoxylum bungeanum | reverse complement strand
CTGCACACTTTGATTATGAGATTTGGCAGATGGATGTCAAAACAGCTTTCCTTAATGGGAACCCCATAGAGGAAGTCTATATGACACAACCTGAGGGGTTTGCATCTAAGGATGATCATAATAAAGTATGCAAGCTTAAACGATCCATTTATGGACTCAAGCAAGCCTCCAGAAGTTGGAATATACGATTTGATGAGACAATCAAAGAATTTGACTTCATCAAAAATGTAGACGAGCCTTGTGTTTACAGGAAAAGTATTGAGAGTGCTGTTGTATTTCTTGTATTATATGTCGATGACATATTAATCATCGGGAATGATATTCACATGATGCAAGCCACCAAGCAATGATTATCTCAGAATTTCTCCATGAAATATTTGGGAGAAACAGCCTACATCCTCGGCATTAAGATCTACCGTAATAGATCTAAGAGGTTGTTAGGACTTTCTCAATCTACGTACATAGATAAAGTTTTGAAAATATTCAAAATGGAAGATTCCAAAAGAGGTAATTTACCTACTTGTCATGGAATCAAATTATCTAAGGAGCAATGTCCACATACTCCTTCAGAAAGAGAGCGTATGAGTAGGATCCCTTATGCTTCAGTAATAGGATCGATCATGTACGCCATGCTATGTACAAGACCTGATGTCTCTTATGCTCTTAGCATAACGAGCAGGTATCAGGAAAATCCTGGTGAGCAACACTGGGCAGCTGTCAAAACAATCCTCAAGTATCTGAGAAGAACTAAGGATGTATTTTTGACATACGGAGATTGTTCTGAGATGAAAGTCATTGGTTACTGTGATGCGAGCTTTCAGACCGATAGGGATGACAGCAGATCGCAAACATGATATATGTTTACTTTGAATGGCGGTGCTGTCAGTTGGAAAAGCTCAAAGCAGTCAACTACAGCGGACTCCACCACTGAAGCCGAGTATATTGCAACATCTGAGGCTGCTAAAGAAGCAGTCTGGATAAAGAAGTTCATCACGGAGCTGGAAGTGCTTCCCGCGATAAAGAATGTCGTCACGATGTACTGTGACGACACGGGCGCCATTGCTCAATCAAAGGAACCAAGGTCCCATCAGAAAACCAAGCATGTACTCAGGCGATTTCATCTCATCAGGGAGATTGTTGAGAGAAAAGAAGTTATTATAGAGAAAATACCCACATAAGATAATCTTGCAGATTCTCTGACTAAAGGGCTGACTCAACAAAAGCATGATAGGCACACCCGAGAGTATGGTGTCTAGATCCATACTAGTTGGCTATAGTGAAAGTGGGAGATTGTTAGGGATATGCCCTATACCCAACTTGTGGATGGGCTATATGTACATGTATTTGTAATATTTTCATTAATTAATAAAATGGCAATCTTTATTATACGTGTCTTACATAACTTATATAAATCATCAACATTGTAATAAAGCCCTTGGAGTAATAAGACGATGGCTTCCATGCCTTATGAGAATCATTACTCTTAAATGTTCCTAGTCATAGTTTTGTGAATAATCTGGGCGTTCACAGAGCGGATAGACTAGCATGATGATATGATCCGCCCTTATGTGGGGTAGCCGATCTCATAGGCTACTAGCGGAGATTTGTCCGCTTGGTGTATCACATGGATGCATGAGTTGCTCGTGTCCATCGAACTGACCGCCGAAAGTTTTCATATAGAATGTTTATCTCATGTGTCTGTGAGAACTTTCATGTATCGATTATATGATTAGTCCTTAGACTTGAGGTCTTTACAACCTTATGTGTGGATCAAATAACTTTGACATTATTCTTCCCCGGTTCAAAAGATCCGGTCATAAGGGTATGATTGGGTCATTTGTTGAAACACATGAAGTTTGTAAGGATACAACAGAGAATCGCCACTCTCTCGAATAATATTTTCTTATAAGAGTAGTATTCCAGTTCGCGGGTTGATATGAGTGATCAGTGCTTGAGACTGTGGCCACAGCGGAAGAATCATGTGAGATTCTTGGGTTAGCACGATTCATGACACTATCAACATCATACCTTTGACCATATGGGTAGACACTTTCCGTACCCTAGGTCAATAAGTGGGGATACAGTGAGGTGAGGGACCGTATCATATGTAAATCCATACAGAATGGGTATATATATCTTTCCTTCTCTTTTGGGGGCCTTGTCATGTTGCTAGATGTCAACATTGGTCATTGAAAGCGAACGACCATCTGATCAGAGGATAATTTATGTTCGATTAAATTATCACGATTCATTTCATGTCCAACTTGAGGGGAACCCAAAAGGTCACACACAACAAAGTCGAAATCAATGGTTAACAGTGCACAGTACAAATATAACAACATATATGATTGCTGTAGGAATTGTTCATAAATGGTTCAATGTGTTTAATTATTGAACAAATCATTTATGAGGTTCCATAGTGGCTTAGGGATTGGTGAATGACGATGGGGGAACTTTGGAAATTGGAATTTTAAAAAATTACTATTCATGTGAATAGTAAAAAAAATTTGTTATTTTTTTTGAATTCCAATTCGGCCCAAACTCTTATTAGGGTTTTATAATCTCATTAAACCACTAAATTAAGATCCAATGGCTAAGATTAAATTAGCTTTTATCCCACACAGATTCTTAATTAATTTTGTTGTCTATGGAGCACTATATGAACCCAAATAATTCTTCATAAATTTTTACACCAAAACCTTTCATATCTTGGGTTTATATAAGTGAGCAACTCTAAAGTTTAAGAGTATGCCACTGATTTTGAGGATCCTTAAGTCTAATTGACTAGAGGAACCTCGAGTTAAAAGTTTTGAGGTATTTGCCTAGGCTAGCACCAAGGGCAAAATACCCGTGCACTCAAGGCGTAGTCTTGCCGTTGAGTTTTGGCTTTGGTGTGTGCATCTTTGGAGGCCACACACTTGGGTGGCTCTTTGGAACGTGGAAGAGCTTGCTGAGTTCGAGAAAAGCTTGTAGATTAGAGGGAGGAATGGAGTAGTCTACGGTTCAACTAAGTCTTTTTCTTTCTTTATTTTATTTAGAGTTCTTATGATAGTTAGCATGTTTAGGTTTATGTTCTTTGCATGTTTTATGAGTTTTATGCTTAGAATATATAGTAACATGCCTAGGCTTGTAGAATAATCAAAACAAATGGGTCTTGGGCAAAGGGAAAGCGGCATAATAATTTTTATTTTCCGTTGCGCACTCGCGGCCACTTCCCTACAGGATTGAGCATTAAAGTTATCATCATGATGAGTCTTCTAAAGCTCATGTTCTACTATTTGCTCAACTCCGGGCTCAGGCCCGAGAGGTTTCTCTATCTAATAGAGTAACTTCTCAGCTCCCAGGACTATCCTGAGATTCATTTCCCAATATGGAAAATTTACGCCGTTAAAGACATTTTCGCCCATGATTATGTCCGCAATGTTAATCTTTCCAGCCATCTTGATTGCTAATAGTCCAACTACTCAATCAACGATTTTGGGTACACTCAAAATGTAATGATTTCTATAGTCCAACTATATAATCAACTACAAGTGGAGTAGTGTGTTGTACAGTCTAACTGTTCAAAGAAAGCAATATTCAATATTAGTCCAACTAATATATTTATAACAACGTTAAATAAAAGAGCGTGTGTTGGCAAGTATCTAAATGAAATTACAAATTTAATACTTGTCTCCCACTATTTTTCGGCGAGCCTCTAACCCTCTGTGGAGTACTCAGGAAACCTAGTTTCCTAGTGGGCTAGGATCCCGTTAAATAACACACAACCTTGACTTTGGCCAACAAGTTGTATGAAACTTAACTAGGTAGATCTCTAAGATCAATTGGATCCTATCCAATTCCTAGATCCAATAGGTGGACCTCCAAGTCCGAAATATATATCCAATATATGTAAATATATCCAATATATTTCCTAACTTGTTTCCTCTAAATCAACTAAGCCTTGGCTTTGGCTCAACAAGCTTAATGATTCTAGTTAAGCGCGACCCATTGACAGTGGGAAAGCTTCGTAATCAAAGTCGATGAACTAGAATTGACCTTGACTTTGGCCAACAAGTCACAACCGCCCAAGAGACGGGATATGTAACAAAGCTTACGTGGTTCAAACACATCCGCGATGGACAAAGGTCTTGACTTTGGCCAACAAACCAATGTCAATCTTGGATCTTGAGAGAGAACCACTCAATAGAAGGAAAAATGCTTAATATTGAATGAAGGTTTTTCGCGTAAATTGGCAACCAATTTATTATCTTTGATTAGGTCTCATCATACACCCTTAAGCATGCATTCTAAAAGCATAATAAGGCGCGAAATAAAATAATAATGATATGCGGATGGATATATAACAAACTTTGTTCCTAGAACAAATCTCTCACTTTCCTCTCTCCCGCTAGCACTATTCTTACTTCTACCCAATTACTTAATACTTCTAAAGAAACCTCATTTACATTGAGGGGAATTGGTGAGAAGAGAAATACAATGTCCAATTTAATAAATTCTAAATTTATTACAATAATTTCCAAAATTACCCTCACCCTTCTAATATCCATTCGATATACATTATTCATACAATACATCCAAGTATTCACACATAGCATGTTATTCAATCAATCTAATCCAATTAATTAATCTTTGAATTAATGACCATCCAATGTTCAAACAACAATTTGATTTGCGAGAGTCCGACTCGTTTAAGAATAAATACTCAAAGTACGTATTCTTGAATTATATCGAACTATTATTTTAAATCCAATTTAAATTGTATCCAATACTAATTCATTTTTAATTTCAAATTAAATAATTACACTTATTTATGTGCTTTAAATACTTGGATTCCAAATCCAATCCAATTGGGTCTCGAAGGCCCAATTAGTATCCAATACTATTCAATTAAAGTCCAATGGGATTTTAATTAATTCTTTAGGCGTGGGCTTTGGCCAATATGGATCAAACCCAAAATGCCAAGGCCCAAATAGGAATTACCCTATACCACAAAATCAATTTAGGCCCATTAGGCCCAATTAAATTATTAAAGGCCCAATAGTCATATTTGGACTTTATGGAAATGGTTTTTGGCCCAATTGGATCCAACCCAATTGTCCAAAACCAAACTTGGCCCAACCAAGCCCATTAAGCCCAATTACAACAATTAAATTAATACATTATTCTAAATTACATATTAATCCAATTCAAGTGTAATTAACATAATTAATCAACTAATCTAATATTTCCAAAACACTAATTAAATCAATTAATCATGTTCAACATTTCCAATTCATGTCCAACACAAATTGAAGCAAAATCAATTCTTTAACATGCTTCACTAACGACAATTAACATGAAATTAACATCCAATTTTAATTTCAATCCAATTAAACCAACAATTAATATACATTTCATGCCAAAAACACATCCAATTGTCTAATTATCAAAAATTACCATGAGCAATTAAGGGTTCAAGTTTCGGCCAAGGGTAAAGAATTTGGGATTTTTGATCCAATCAATTTTTCTCAATTATATTGATGCACAAATCCAATTCATCATCATCCAACCACAACCAAACAACCAATTTAGGAAAATCAAGCTCCAAGCAAAAAAATCCCAAATAAAGTCCATAAACCCTAAATCCAAATCAAGCTTAGATCTCGCTCTGATACCATTGTTAGTGTTTCTAGAACATGCCAAGGATCTCTAAGAGTGATTTGTGTGTGAATAAATCAAAGAGAGTTGTGGAATTACTCACATTGATCGGATGAACTTCAAGACTTTTCTTTGTTGTGTAGAAGCTCCAAGCCTTCAAATTGAATTCCAAACTCTAGGATTAGTTTCCTAATCACCTTCATTTGTCTCTTTAAAGTGCTAGCTTTGTAGAATTTTGCAACAAAATTCCATGGGAGAGAAAGCAAGGTCACAGTTTTGTGTAGAAAGAGAAGAGTGAATAGTAGTCCAACTTGTTTCCAAAATTAAATTGACTTCTTTATATATTAGGTTGAGTGTTGGTTTAGGTTTGAGTGTAGAAAAAGCAATCCAAGCTTTCACTCAACCAATTACCAAATTCCATCAAATGTCAAACACATTGATGTAAGTTGGTGGGCCCCACTTTAAATTCCAAATTTAAGTCGGACAATCCAACACGCAACTTCGCTCAGGCCCGTGTTCATTTAATTAGATTAAACAAATTTTCTGTCGCGACGTAATTAAATTAAATTCAATTAAATAATAATGCCTCGCAAAATTATTACGGAAGTCGCTTACGAATTAATTCCAAATTAATTCATTCGCTTGAATTAAAATCCAATTTTAATTTCGTATTGAAATCCGATTTCAATTAATATATCCAATATATTATTTTAGCCCGAATAAATAAATTAAATAGTAAAATCTAATTTCACTATTACATTCATTTTGCCGATTAATTCCAAATTAATCGCGTTCTCTCCTCTCGACGAATTTAATCCCAGATAAATTCTCGACACAATTAATCCCAGATTAATTCCTTCTTTGTTAATTAATCTCAGATTAATTATTGCCGTAATTAATCCCATATTAATTTTCTCTCTCATAATTAATCCCAGATTAATTCTATGTTCGAGTCAAATCTCATCGGTGAATATTTGGGAAGTGACCCAAGAGATCCCTGGATATGTTGGCAGTAAATACGGTCATCGGACTATCCGAACACGTGCATACTCGGTACCACATTCTCACCGATTTACAAGACATGGTTGGCTTCTAGCAAAACACCGTGCCTACCCAATTCTCCAGAAATATTTTTTAAAGGAATATATAATCTTTATCATGCGTAGTATACTAAGTATTGCATATAACGATCCAGTATCGGATGTCACATGCTAGGCCTGGGGTTGGAATCGTGTCTACCCCGTACGAAGCATATATCAGATCAATGGCAACTAGTCTCTATAATCGGATAATCATGACCTAGTCATATTATCCCGATGACTACAGTACTTAAGAGTACCAGTTATGTATCCCTGCATGATCATCATCTCCATATGACTGAAGTGATACTTCCATCTTGACATCACACCCAATACACTACAATTCTCAGTATACCCAGAAGAGGCGTACACAGAACCTGTTAAAGCCCTGGACGACCAAAACCAAAGTATACTGATTGTCGCAAGTATTAGCGATGCAAGTCTTAGGTTAAGACCAAATACACCTACCATGATTCAGATTCCCATAGACACATAGTCATACTACCAATGAGATTCTGAGGGGTCTATCCAGAGCGAAGCTGAACCCGTACCATCGGTAAACAGAACCTTTTATCACACTTACATAAGTATCCAATACTTAATATGAGAACTATGCCCTTAAGCTTCCATAACGCGCACAAGTGCAATACTAGTCTATTCCGCATTATCGATGTCATGTCTCGATAATACTACGACTAGGGATATTTAATGATTAAACCTTTCGTGGATTAATACTGTCTCATATCTTATTAATCTGGTACTAATCATATGGACTTTTATCATTTATATATCCAGGTAATCCAATTATAAATGATAAAAGAGCAATTTCCTTTGTCATATAGTTAATTTTGTACAAAATAGTGATGCTATGGGTCATAATTATCCAACATCTAAGTGGTCAGAGATTTAAGTGGTTATTCCGGACCTCCCTCGTCCTCTGGGAATATTCCTTTATTCACCTATCATAAGAAACCTTAGTCGTAAAATCAAAGACTTGTGTTTATTGGTACTACTGTCTAATATAACAACGAGTGGATACTTGGTATATCAGTTGAACAAGATCATTTGTTGATCGTTGTATAATTTGTCTTTTGTAGACTTATAGATCGCTGTTGATTTTTCCAGTTACATATGGCTAGCGAAAACATCTCAGTACCGGTCGCTCATGGAGAAAAAACGGAAAAGTTTGGTGGAGTAAACTTTAAACAGTGGTAGAGCAAAAATATTATTCTACTTAACAATTCTCCAGTTGGCTAAGTACCTCAAAGATCCTCCGGGTCCTGTGGAGGGAGAAACAGAAACAGCCAAGCAACTTTGAGAAAAGACATGGTCGTCTGGCGACTTCTTGCGCAAGAACTACCTTTTGGGAGGACTTGACAATACCCTGTATAATGTGTACCAAGGCATGATTTCTGCGAAGATTCTCTGGGAATCTCTCGAGAAGAAATACAAAACCGAGGATGCCATGCAAAAGAAATTTATCGTGGGTAGGTTCCTGGACTACAAAATGGTAGATTCAAGAATGGTAATGTCTCAGTTTGGGTGAATTGCAATTGATCATTCATGAAATAATGGATGAAGGGATGAAACTCTGTGAGACGTTTCAAGTTGCCACCATCATTGAAAAGTTACCTCCATCATGGAAGGACTTCAGGAGCTATCTGAAACACAAAAAGAAGCAGATGAGCCTTGAAGACCCTTGAGTTCGATTGAGGATCGAAGAGGATAATAGGAAGTCCGAGAAGGCCAGCTACAAAACTATGGAGTCTAAGGACAACATCGTCGAGGGTGTAAAGGATATCAAAATGAGAAAGAACAGTGGATCTGATTCTTCCTAAGCTAACAAGAAGTTCAAGGGGAAATGTTACAACTGTGGAAAAAGCGGTCATATGGTAGAGGACTGTAGAAACAAGAAGTCTCAGGACAAGGGCAAGAAAAAGAAAAATGAGGCTCATGTCACTGAAGATGAGCAGCTGACCGATAAGATCTCAAAGATGAACCTCTCAACAGTGGTAACTGAAGCCAACTTGGTTGGGAATCCGAGAGAATGGTGGGTAGACACGGGGGCTACTCGTCATACCCTCGTATCAGAAGGTTGATGGTGGCGATCATCTGACAATCGGAAACTCGTTTGCCTCTAAAGTGGTTGGACAAGGCACAATGATTCTGAAGATGACATTTGGAAAGAATCTTACATTGAAGAATGTTTTCATGTTTCTGATATTCGGAAGAACTTGGTCTCGGGCTCTCTCCTTAGCAAGAATGGCTTTAAGCTTGTATTTGTTTCTGACAAGTTTGTATTGACAAAAAATGATGTGTATGTAGGAAAAGGATACCTCACGGAGGGCCTTTTCAAGTTCAATGTAATGACTGTCAATCAACACAGTGCTAATAATAAAGCTACATCTTCTGCTTATATTATTGAGTCACAAAATGTATGGCATGGCAGATTATGACATGTTAATTGTGATACGATGCGTAAATTAATTAACATGGACCTTATACCTAAATTTGTAATTGATAACCAACATAAATATGAGGCATGTGTTGACGCAAAAATGCATAGAACATCATTTTATTCCATAGAACAAAGTTTTGAACCTTTGGAACTTGTACACACTGATGTGTGTGATATGAATATTGTGCAAACAAGAGGCGGTAAAAAGTATTTTGTGACTTTTATCGATGATAGCATAAAATTCTGTTATGTGTATTTGCTGATGAGCAAAGATGAAGCTATTGAGAGCTTTGTACACTATAAGAACGAAGTTGAAAGTCAACTTGGCAAGAAAATCAAAAGAATCAGGAGTGATAGAGGTGGTGAATATGTGTCACCATTTGGTGAATATTGTTCCAATCATGGAATTATTCACGAGACTAATGCTCCTTATTCTCCTCAACAAAACGGGATTGTTGAACTCAAAAACCGAACATTGAAGGAAATGATGAATGTCATGTTGACAAGTTCTGGTTTACCCCAGAACTTGTGGGGGGAAGCCTTGCTTTCTGCGAAGTACGTTCTGACCAAGCTACCTAACAGAAGATTGGACAAGACACCATATGAGTTGTGGAAAGGTCACATACCTTCTTATAAATATCTGAAAGTGTGGTGGTGTCTTGCCAAAGTAATGGTTCTTTAACCTAAGAAGGTTAGATTAGGACCCAAAACTATTGATTGTATATTTATTGGATATGCTCGCAACAGTAGTGCGTATCGATTCTTGGTACATAAGTCTGAGATTCCTGACATCAATCCGAATATGATAATTGAGTCAAGGAATGCGACATTTTTTGAAGAGACATTTCCTTGTAAAGAAAGACAAAGAATAGAGTCTCTCAAAAGAACTATTGATATTGTCAAGGACAGTGATCAGGTTTACCAAGAGTCAGATCAACGTTGAAATGTTGAGACAATTGAACCTAGACATAGCAAAAGAGCTAGAACGTCTAAGTCATTTGGTCTCGATTTTCTGACATACTTGTTAGAAAATGAGCCTCGAAGCTATAAAGAAGCAATGTCTTCATCAGAGGCACCTTTGTGGGAAGAGGCTATCAACAGTGAGATTGATTCCATCCTACAAAACCATACTTGGGAGTTGGTTGATCTTCCTCCAGGTTGTAAGCCATTGGGCTACAAATGGATATTCAAACAGAAGATGAAACCGAATGGATCAATACATAAATACAAAGCAAGGTTTGTCATAAAAGGTTATAGACAAAAAGAAAGCCTTGATTACTTTGACATCTATTCACCAGTGACTCGGATCACGTCAATAAGAATACTTATAGCCATAGCAGCTATATTTGGTCTTGAAATAAATGAAATGGATGTAAATGCGGCATTCTTAAATGGTGAACTGGATGAAGAGATTTACATGGAAAAATCAGAAGGTTAAATGTTTCTGGATAAGAACAGAAGGTGTGCAAACTTGTAAAATCCTTATACGGATTAAAACAAGCATACGGATTAAAACAAGCACCCAAGCAATGGCATGAAAATTTTGACATAGAGATGTTGTCAAGTGATTTCAAGATCAATGAGTGTGATAAGTGTGTGTACACCAAACCAACTCAAAAAGGATATATCAACTTGGTGGTGCAGCCGTGTCATGGAAATCCTCGAGGTAAACATGTATTGCCCGGTCTACTATGGAATCAGAGTTCATAGCATTAGACAAAATGGCAGAAGAAGTGGAATGGCTTCGAAATTTCCTGGAGGATATTCCAAATTGGCCCAAACCGGTGCCAGAGATAAGCATACATTGTGATAGTCAATCGGCTATTGGGAGAGCCCAAAATACAATGTATAATGGTAAGCCTCGACACATATGTAGCAGACATAATACCATACGAAAACTGCTCTCAAGTGGCATAATATCGATCGATTATGTGAAATAAAAGGAAAACCTAGCGGATCCACTTACTAAAGGTTTACCTAGAGAGCAAGTTGTGAAGTCATTGAGGGGAATGGGCTTGAAGCCTATAAATTAAGAATTGTCACTGTGGAAACCCAACCTAGCTGACTGGAGATCCCAAGATCGAGGTTCAAAATGGACAACTGAAACTTTGTGCAATTCAAAACAAGCACTGTAGAGTTTTGTACTCTTTCTCATTCCGATAATGACGCAGAGTGCTGTCTATCAAGGCTAGGCTAAGTTAATGATTTTAATGATCACTATATTAGGAGATGAGTCCTAATGGGGGTAAAGGCAGATTACCTCTTTATAGTAGATCACCTATTTCAAGAAAGAAGTGAGGTCGCTTCCATAGGATTTTACAGGCTGACTTCCCTAAAGTGCTTGATGAATCCAGGACCAATGTTCATGGCCGAAATGAACACAATCGTAGAACCGGAAATGGTCGGAAGTAAAGCTGTGTGTTGGCAATTGTCTTGGTTTATACCAACGGCATAACATTTCAAGACTATGAGTCACTGGTTTGCCAAGTAAATCTGATTGTCATTCACTAGGAAAGGTTCAAGGCGAAAGTTATATATTTCGATGCAGTTTTAGTTCACGGAAACTCTCTCAAGTGTCTGCATGAATATTTAGAGAATTGTGGGGGATTGTAGTAAATTCTCTAAATATGTATATATATTGTATGAATGCAAGGAGGGTCATGTCCCTTGAGTAGTGGCCTTTGAGAAAGGCACTAACATGTAAGGACATGACCTCTAGAATTGAAAGAACATGCCTTTAGGCTTCAAAGGGTTTAAGGAAGGGGTATAACCCTCCCAAACCAAAGGGTGCCCTCAAAGGCACCATTCCATGTCAATTTAAAGGGGCATTCATGTTCATTCAAGACATCCAGAATATTGAAAAGTCTTGTGTCACATCTTTGTGTTTTAGAGTCAAGAGAGAGTTCGAACTATTGTCCCAGTTCGAGATCTTGTTAAGGAGTGCCCATTGAATAAGAGGAATTCAAGTAATCTTGGGAGGACGTTAGCCATAAAATCCATAGAGCACCGAGGCGGGGTAATAAGTTCTTAAGGACAGAGATATATCTCGGCTTGGATTTTCTGTATCTTCAATGTTTTTACCAGGTTTTTCTTATAATCTAAAGTTTTAGGGTTTATGGTTCAAGATTGATATTTTAGTGTAGATTTGTTTGCATTGTTGAATACTGATTTTGATGGTTGAAGCATGCTCGTTTCGTTTAATAACACACTAATTCCCCAACGGTTGCCAAGTTGAATGCCGATGAAAAGAGAGAAAAGTAAACACCCAACAAAGAAAGTTATATCTAGTCCAATCAAATTGCTTTTCCCAAACACCTAAATCAATTACTGTAACGTAAATTCTGTATTAAAGCTGAGAAGTGATATATGCACCAAATGAAGATGGTTATTTTGCATTTAAAAGAGAAGAAGTTATCAAGCATGTCAATTTCCAAAGTATCAAGAGCAGCAATTTAGTTTTGATAGTTTCTACTTATTAGGCATGCAGGAACATAATGATAATATGTGATTATGAATTTAGTGTTAGGGTTGGTGCTCGAAGTGCCAATTTTATATTGTATTTCCCTGTAAATACTTCTGTAAATATTTTATTATGAATGAAATAAACAGTTTCTTTAATATAATATCTTTTATTATATGTTAAAGACGTAACAGACCTTAAAATGATTAGTTATGATACAGTTGCAAAAGCGCCGCAACTGACATTGAGTTGTATCATAACAGTGTCATTCTTAAACAGTTCCTGGTCAAGGTTTACATTACTTGGTCAGTAAGTAAACCCGCAGAGACTGGTACATGTCGTATATTGGAATCTTGGATTTCAATGGTTGATACTCAATGAACCATGAGTCTCGGAGACTCGTATGTCATCGGATAAACACAAAACGACTCACTGGAGATTCTTAATAGATGGTACACCAACATCAATAAGAATATTTTCAGGTTGAGTAGCATAGTGATTCATTGACTTGAGATATCACTGTGGATATATGAGATATCCTCCACACTTTGATGGCAGTCATGTCACCGACCTATTTAGGTTAAACCTCATCTTGTTCCTTAGGTGTGGACTGATTCTCAGGATATCATGTGTGTGTCAAGAAAGGATCCGTCAGTTCTGTGTACAGAGCATATGTATTCAATATTGGGTTAGCGATTTGTTAAATTCATGGGCCCGTGGTACACTGTAGAAGTGAGTTCCAAGTGTTATTAAGAGATCGTTAATTAATACGTCGACGAGATTATACCTAAAGAGATTTGACGTTTATATCTATATCTCTGATATAATCTGGATACTTGTGATAGAGAGATTATATGTATACAATGACCTCGACCTCTATAGTTCAGTGAGTTTATTCGTGGTCGTCATAATTTACGGGTGGGTAAATTATAGACACGAAATTGGATTTCGTGATGGATATGCCTGAACTTAGAGAGTCGCACATAATGAAATATACTCGTAGAGCACTAGGGCAACATTTATGAAAAATATTGATTATTTATAAATCGATTAACGGTTAAACGAATAGATACATGCATAGGGACATTTCAGTTTTTTCCTAATTAATGTGTATTTGTATTTAATAAATGATTTTATTAAATACAAATTAATTAATTGTCAAATAAGATTTTTGACAAATATCATAAATATGTGTATTTTGAATATTTAATGTAAATATAATACATATATCTAGATATTTATATTTAATAATTATTTGGTTATTTAATTATTAAATAATTAAAGTAATTGAAATACAAATATCTAAAGTAACGATTTTGCTAGGAAATGGTTAAGTGTAATTGGTTACACTTGGATTTAACTTTTCTGGAAAGGTGTTAAAATTGTATTTTGCTTCTTTTAATTAGATTAAAAAATTCAAAATATATTTTTCTTTTTTCTTAGCATTTTCGGCCAAGGGGTGAAAAATATAAAAGGTTTAGTTTTTCATTTCCTTCATAAGGTTAAGCCTCCAAAATACATAAAACAAAAGAGTTGAGAGAAAAAGGCAAAGTGCTAAAGAAAATCAAAGGGAAACTTGAAGATTTGTAAGTTTTTTCAACTTTTCTTTAGATAGAAAAATATTTCTATTATTCTTAGCTACAAAATATGATGTGTAAATATATTTTTTACTCTCTTGGTTTTGTGTTGAGAAGTTTGGAAGCTTGAATGAAATATATGTGCATGTATAAGATTAAATTAAACTTATAAATGGTGTATAAGCACACTTTTGGTCATTAGATGACTTGGTTGCCATTCTAGTTAGGCCACTCATTAATGACCTAGAATTGTTCTTGAGTTATTTCAAAGTGGTGAGGCTTGATTGGTGTTGTAGAGATTGGATTAAAGTGTTGTATTGAATTAATTTTGGTTAATTTGATTAATTGAAACATTAGAGTTTAAGCCTAAACCAAAATTGGGGCATTTTGATGTATATAAGATGTATAAATCATTTTGGTAGTGAATGGAAATCACCTAAGCTTGTATTTAACAAATTATGACTAAAATGATCAAAATATAAAAGCTTGGCTCCTTGGGTGGTTCTCAGCAATTTTGGTCATTGGGTGTAAAAATATGATTTTTGGTGTTGAGTGATTAAAATAAATTAGTTTATTTTAATTACCGAAGAAAAATCAATTAAATCGAAATTTTTTTGATTTTTTGCGTTCCGCTGCGTTACCCGATTAAGCCGTTAAAACCTCAATAAAATGTTATCAGAGACAGTCTGATTCTTAATCCATGATATGATATGATTTCTTTTTTGAATTTGATATTTAATCCAAACTTTACTTTATGCTTGCATGTATTATTTAATTTGATTAAAATAAAGGTGTATGACACTTTTGTGGAAAATCCCTAATTAATAAGCTTTAATTATTAATATGTATTTGATGCATGTTTTTGTCTCGTCTTGTCAATACAGTTTATAAATAATTTTTTATGACTATTTTTGAGAACGTACCCAAGCTGTGAGGGTATAGCTGATAGAAATTTATTTGTACCGGATAAATATATGATATTAGGTAAATTCAAGTGAAAGAAGAAATCCTGAACGTGCGAAAGCTGTCAGAATTACGCGAGTATCTTGAATTTATCATTGATAATTTTAACCTTGATACGCCTCCTTGTGAACGTGCCAAAACTGTCACAATGAGAAACGATCAGGACCGGAACACATGAGTCACTGGTGAGTGATTTTGTTTTTGGATAAAGTAAGTATATTAACCAAAAAGGAACAAAAGCAAATGGGTATACCCCAGACAACTAGAGAGGACAGACCCTCCTAGTAGAAGAGCCAAAAGGCTACAAACAACACAAGACCATCAAAAGATGTCATCGGGCAAGTTCTAGGAAAAGTGAAGCCATTTATTATCATAAGATGGTTCCACCCTTCGCAATAGACTAGCACGAGTCCGAACAGTAAACACAATGTCACTGAGAAGAACACTGACAGGACGATGAGGCACATCATGAGTGCGGGCATTCCTCTCCTTCCAGATATAGTAGACAGAAGCTGCGAACGAAAGACAAACAAAGAGATGATAGAAGGACCGTCGGTATACTGATACATCTACTCAACAGTCTGCATCCAAGCCCGAGAACTCCAATCTATCCCACACATAGCCAACACAGTTATCCAAATCCGTGAAGAGAAGGAGCATTAGAAGAAAATGTGATCAACGTCCTCATCTGAACAACCACAAAGGACACATCTCGAGCAAGCAGAGATACTGAAACGCGACAAACAATCATGAGTACAGAGGCCACCCTGAATAGTCAACCAGAGCATAAAATAATGGCGCGGAATAGCCTTATGAAACCAAACAACCTAATACCAATGCACCAAAGTGCCCCTCGACCTCATAGCATCCCAAGCACTGCACACTGAAAACCTCCCTCTACCATCATCCTCCCAAATCAACTCATCCTCCCTCCAACTAGAAGGAACTGAAGGAATGGATCAGGCCAACTCCACAAGGGCAGCAGACCTAGCCGGAGGCCAACGCCAAGAATAGTCTGAGATAATAGTAGTTACCGTGGCCATCCTATCCAAGCCAAAGTCATAAATGAACCTCTCACCCAATGTATCCACAATCGGACCCAGCGGATGCCAGTTATCAAACCACATCAAAACCTTCTTACCATTCCCAATTCTGAACCTCATCCTCTGACGAGCCCAAGAACGAAGCTTTAAAATCTTCCTGCAACTCCACGAATAATCTCCAGGACAAGACACATCCCAAAAGCTACGCCCACGAAGCAAGTTTAATATTGAACACTGACGCGGAAGTCACTTGGAGGATTAGGCCAAGCAAAACCCTCGCAACAGACAGAACCCCAAGAACCGCGAATTTGATTTTGTAGGAAAAAAACCCTTCCAAGGCCACAAAGAACTTGTCTTTGAGAACCCTTAAGATGATTCCTTGAGGTGTTCTGCTAGCACGGAGACGTCATTAAGGTTGCCACGCCTTAGATAATTTGATTGCATGAAATAAGAGGAATCCCTCCCTTAAGCAATTTTTGGACAAAGCCAAGCTCTCAATGGAGATGAATTTCGAAATTTGATGATTAGCTTCTCATTAAGATGAAATGAGTTTAAATAGTACAATGAAAGAAACCCTAATGGGTGCAAAATGACCAAAACACCCTAAGTTGCTAACTAATGGCTATTAAATGGCCATGCCCTTAATAGACATTTAATAACAAACACAAAGTCCAAAGAAACAAAGACTTAATCAATAACAAACAAAGACTTAATAAATAACTTTGCCAAAACAGTCTAAAGTAAAAACACAAAATCATAAAAGTCAACAAATGTGGAAAACTTTTCCAAATTTGTCTAAAGTTGTTTCCTTGCACCAAAAGTCCTCCAAATTCATGGCTTCCATGTATAAAGGCATAATGATGTGTGATAAAGTCCAATAAGTCTTGTCTTGGCCGAATATTTAGTGTCGGGCTTGAATCAGCTTGATCCGTTAAAATGTACTCTGCTTTAGGATTGCTGGTGCGTTACTCTGGTATGAATTGGGTCAAGTGAAATAGCTTTGGACCCACTCCAAATATGCTTCTGGATCATTCTTGCCTCGGAAATTTGGTATTTTGATCTTGATGCTGTTCAAATCACCATCGACATCACCATGTCTATCGTAACCCCTCCTGTCATAATCCTCACGTCTGTCATCAAATGCACCTCTACCATCAAACCGCTTATCCCTCCTCATTCCTCCTATCAAACCTCCTATTAGGCCTTCTATCAGGCCCTGACTGAAATCACTCCTCCATATCATTAAGATCATCAGAATCATCAAACTCATTTTCAGCTTCTTCTTCATCTGGTGGTACCCGTCGTGGTGCCACATTCTGAGGTGGTGGTATATGTCGAGGTGGTGGTCTGGGAACACTGCCTGTTCGATTACTCTCTACTTCCCTGGACAACTTATCAAAAGCAACATTAATGTTTTCCATCATATCCATGAATTTCCTTTCTAAAGCCTCAAGTTTCTCATCCACTGTCAAACTAATACCTTCCATCTCAAAGCTTCAACAAACAGATTAGAAGTAACAATATGTGAAATTAATTGGATATCCTTACAACCTCACAATCTCACAAGCTCACGTGTTTACACTCAAATATGTATCACTCCACTCGTGTTTACACTCAATATGATGTGAATATGACTTACCCAAAGCTCACAACAATGTGTAATCTTCAAGCTAGCATAAACAACAAGACCCAATAATGTATATAGGGTAAATCACGAAGACTCAATCAAAGAAACTTAAGCTCAAGAGTACGGAATAAGAAAAAAAATGAGTTAGCGAAATGCGCAAACAAACAAGCAAGCACTCAATGTGACATTTAGCCAATCTTGTAAACACTAATTGCACGTATTCAACGATAGAAGGACAAGATATGTCAATAAATCTCACATAGTCAAATCTGACCTGATTCTTTTTTTTTTTAAAAAAAAATAAAATAACTTAATAACAATGTTAAACACGTCCTAGTAACATACAATTAATAAATAAACACTTGATTTAAGTAAAGAAAATAAAGATCTAATTTTGATTCAAAGACCGAAACTAGAACATGAAGAAATACTCATGATCAATCAAAAACACTCAAAGGCAGAATGTTATTCATGCTATTTTGATCACAAATCAACAAGAAACAGCAAGAAACAATAAGATCCAACAAAAACTAAGAATCAAGATGAACAAGTATCTTGATGACCAACAAACACAATAAAGACTAAATAAAAAAAAAACACAAAGTAAAGATAGAAAAATCAGACCTTGGAACCCTAAGCTCTGATACCAAATGACGCGGAAGTCACTTGGAGGATTAGGCCAAGCAAAACCCTCGCAACGGACAGAACCCCAAGAACCGCGAATTTGATTTTGTAGGAACAAAACCCTTCCAAGGCCACAAAGAAGACCCACAAAGAACTTGTCTTTGAGAACCCTTAAGATGATTCCTTGAGGTGTTCTACTAGCACGGAGACGCCACTAAGGTTGCCACGCCTTAGATAAGTCGATTGCATGAAATAAGGGGAATCCCTCCCTTAAGCAATTTTTGGACAAAGCCAACCTCTCAATGGAGATGAATTTCGAAATTTGATGATTAGCTTCTCATTAAGATGAAATGAGTTTAAATAGTAGAATGAAAGAAACCCTAATGGGTGCAAAATGACCAAAACACCCTAAGTTGCTAACTAATGGCTATTAAATGGCCATGCCCTTAATAGAAATTTAATAACAAACACAAAGTCAAAAGAAACAAAGACTTAATCAATAACAAACAAAGACTTAATAAATAACTTTGCCAAAAAAGTCTAAAGTAAAAACACAAAATCATAAGAGTCAACAAATGTGGAAAACTTTTCCAAATTTGTTTAAAGTTGTTTCCTTACACCGAAAGTCCTCCAAATTCGTGGCTTCCATGTATAAAGGCATAATGATGTGTCATAAAGTCCAATAAGTCTTGTCTTGGCCGAATATTTAGTGTCGGGCTTGAATCGGCTTGATCCGTTAAAATGTACTCGGCTTCAGGATTGCTGGTGCGTTACTCTGGTATGACTTAGGTCAAGAGAAATTGACAAGAAACCCACTTGGATTCGAAATCCAAGCAAACCCCAAGCAACGGACAGAACCCCAAGAACCGCGAATATGATTTTGTAGAAACAAAACCCTTCCAAGGCCACAAAGAAGACCCACAAAGAACTTGCCCTTGAGAACCTTTAAGATGAATCCTTGTAGTGTTTTGCTAGCAATGGAGACGCCACTAAGTTTGCCAAAACTTAGATAAGTCGATTCAAACTTGAAAAGGGGAATCCCTCCCTTACAAGAATTCGGCCATAGCCAAAGCTTTAAGCTTTTGAGTTTTATAAATTTCGTTGATTGTCCCCAAAATGAAAAAGAAAGAAAGCTTAAATAGTGATACAAAAGAAACCCTAAAGGCATAAAGACAACAATGCCCCTAAATACGAAATTACAAAAATACCAAGTTTTTAAGTCTTCAAATGCCTATGAAGCTTTATTCTAAACTGATTTGGGCCAAGTGAAATGGCTTTGGGCCCTTTCCATCGAAGCCCACATGCGTCTCTATTTGTTTGTTGCAGTCGGCCATAAAACTCTGAACTAATCCCGCCATTGCTTCTCTGAGTCTTTTGGTCCTCTGCCTCGTAATTGGCCCTTCTGGTACTTGTAATGGATCTTTTGCTTTGTTGTCGGCCTGGATCATGTCATCCCCTCCCTCTTGAAAAAGATTCGACCTCGAATCTGAACCTGCATCAAAAGGAGTTAAGTCAGAAACATTAAATGTAGCAGACACATTATACTTACCTTGTAAATCCAGCACGTATGCATTGTCATTAATCCGTTCCAAGACTTGAAATGGACCATCCCCTCTCGGTTGTAGCTTAGATTTACGTTGTTCAGGAAATCTCTCATTGCGCATGTGTACCCAAACCCAATCTCCAGGCTGAAATACCACACGCTTTCTTCCCTTATTAGCATGAGAAGCATATTGCTCATTCTTCCGTTGTATTTGCTCTCTTGCTTTCTCATGTATATGCTTCACCAAATCGGCTTTCCTTTTTCCATCTAGCCCCGCAAGCTCATCAACAGGCAAAGGTAACAAATCTAATGGAGTTAGTGGCTGAAAACCATAAACAATTTCAAATGGTGAGTAAGATGTAGAAGAATGAATACTACGATTATATGCAAATTCAACAAAAGGCAAACAATCCTCCCAGGTTTTTAAGTTCTTATTGATAATAGTACGCAATAACTGAGTCAATGTCCTATTAACAACCTCGGTCTGGCCATCAGTTTGGGGGTGGCAAGTAGTAGAATACAAAAGTTTAGTTCCCAACTTACCCCATAAAACTTTCCAAAAGTGACTAAGGAATTTGACATCACGATCTGAAACTATACTCCGTGGAATCCCATGGAGTCGTACTACTTCTCTAAAGAACAAGTCAGCAATGTTAGTGGCATCATCAGTTTTATGACATGCTATAAAATGTGCCATCTTACTGAACCTATCAACCACTACAAAGATGGAATCTCTACCCTTCTTAGTCCTAGGTAAACCCAAGATAAAGTCCATCGATACATCTACCATGGCTCACTAGGTATAGGCAATGGTGTATACAACCCATGAGGCATAACCTTAGATTTAGCCTGTTTACAAGTTAAGCATTTATCACATAAACGCTCAATATCTCTCCGCATTTTAGGCCAATAAAAATGTTCAGTCAATACCCCCTAAGGTTTTGGCAATGCCAAAGTGCCCCATTAAACCTCCCCCATATGCTTCCCTCACTAACAACTCACGCATACTACAAACAGGAATGCATAATCTATTCTCCCTAAACAGAAACCCATCATATTGGTAGAATTTACTAAAAGTAGACTTTTCACATGCAGCATAGATGGTACTAAAGTCAATATCACTAGCATAAAGTTCTTTAATAAATTCAAACCCAAGCATGCTTGCACTCAATGAAGTAAGTAAAGTATACCTTCGCGATAGTGCATCGGCGATAATGTTTTCCTTACCTTGTTTGTAGCGGATTACATATGGAAATGTCTCAACAAACTCTAACCATTTTGCGTGTCGTTTGTTCAGCTTACCTTGGCCCTTCAGATGCTTCAATGATTCATGATCTGTATGGATCACAAACTCTCGAGGCCACAAATAATGCTGCCAAGTCTCAAGGGCTCGCACTAGTGCATACAACTCCTTGTCATATGTGGGGTACCTCAAAACTGCTTCATTCAGCTTCTCACTAAAGTAAGCTATTGGTCGCTTTTCTTGCATAAGAACCGCTCCAATGCCTATCCCGGATGCGTCACACTCAATCTCAAATGTCTTCTCAAAGTTGGGTAGTGCCAAGACTGGTGCACTGCACAACTTCATTTTCAGATCCTGGAATGCACGCTCCTGCTCTTCACCCCATTTGAAGCCAACAGTCTTCTTCACTACTTCAGTCAATGGTGCTGCAATACTACTGAAGTCTTTAACAAATCTACGGTAGAAGCTTGCTAATCCATGGAAGCTTCTGACTTCTGTCACTGTTGTTGGTGTTGGCCAATCCTGAATTGCCTTCACCTTTTCTAAATCTACCTCGATGCCATCTGCACTCACAAAAAATCCAAGGAAAACAATTCTATCCATACAAAAAGTGCACTTATCAAAGTTAGCATACAGTTTTTCTTGCCTTAACACATCAAGAACATGCTTCAAATCCATAACATGCTCATCTACTGTTTTACTGTAAATTAAGATGTCATCAAAATAAACCACAACAAACTTACCTAAAAATGCACGCATAACATGATTCATCAATCTCATAAATGTGCTAGGTGCGTTTGAAAGACCAAATGGCATAACTAACCATTCATACAAGCCATACTTAGTCTTAAATGCAATTTTCCACTCATCTCCCTCTCTCATGCGAATTTGATGGTATACACTATTTAAATCAATCTTACTAAAAATTTTGGAACCATGCAATTCATCCAACATGTCATCTAGTCTAGGAATAGGGTGACAATACTTTACCGTAATATTGTTGATAGCTCGGCAGTCAACGCACATACGCCACGTCCCGTCTTTCTTAGGAACTAGAAGCACTAGTACTGCATAAGGACTCATGCTTTCCCTTACATACCCCTTGTCCATCAACTCCCGTACTTGCCTTTGTAGCTCCTTTGTCTCCTCGGGATTGCTCCTATAAGCCGGTCTGTTAGGAATGACTGCTCCAGGTATGAAGTCTATCTGGTGTTCAATACCTCTAATGGGTGGAAGCCCACTAGGTATGTCCTCTGTCAGTACGTCGCTGTAATCCTGCAAAATAGATGAAATAGACACATGAAGCAAAGGGTCAGAGTTAGTAAAATAAATATAAGGCTCCTTATAAACTAACAATAGCATGAGCTTGCTAGCCTTGAACGCTTTCCTCGCTTCACCCTCACCTATGTAGAAACTCTTTTTAATTCTCCCTTTTGTTTCCCACTCACGTTCACTCACACTTCCCTTGGGAACTCCCACGGCCTTGGCCTTATTTTTCTCACCAGATACACCACTCTCACTAGTCTCACCCAAGGTGGTGTTTCCCTTCGCTCTCTCTTTGTCACGCTCAAGTTGCAACTTAACCTGGTCTTCATGGACTTGTGCAGGTGTAAGTGGGTATAATGTAATTGGTTTTCCTTTATGCTGGAAAGAGTACTTGTTCTTGAACCCATCATGAATAACCTTCTTATCAAACTGCCACGGCCTGCCCAAAAGAATATGTCCTGCATGCATCAGTATCACATCACATAGGACATCATCTGTGTATGGCCCAATGGTAAAGCTCAACAATACCTGCTTTGTCACACTTATTTCCCCACAATCATTTAACCACTGCAACTTGTAAGGCTTCGGGTGTCTCAAGCAACTCAACCCCAATTGCTCAATCAAAGCTGTGCTAGCAACATTAGTACAACTGCCCCCATCTATGATCATACTACATCCCTTGCCATTCACACGACACCTAGTATGGAATATGTTCTCCCTCTGCTGCACACTCTCATCCTCTACAACATGTGCACTCAAAGCACGCTTGACAACTAAGGATAAGTTATTCAGCGGGTATGCAGCTCCCTCATGGTCACTAGCATCCTCCAACTCTGGCATCTCCTCTTCGACCTCACTATCGGTAGAGTACACATCTCCACTCTTTTTATCAATCACTAAGGTATGCCTATTGGGACATTGTGAAGCATAGTGTCTCATGCCCAAACACTTGAAACACTTGAAATCCTTAGTTCTAGCAGCTGCACCCTCAGGTTTTGGTCTAGTTTTGCTCGGTTCTGCAGCCTCTTTACCATTGGCACTATGGTCGGCCCTAGGCTTATTAAAGCCTCCATTGAACTCGCCTCTAGACTTGTCAAAGCCTCCATCTCGCTTCTCATTCGGAACCCATTTTCCCTTCCATGCAGAAGTAGCCTGAGTACCAAATCTGGATGTTGACCTTTTATTGAGTTGCCTTTCTACCTTGATAGCCATGTGAAGCATATCCTCCAAATCAACATAGTGATGCAACTCCACCATGTTTGCAATCTCTCTATTCAAGCCCCCTAGAAATCATGCCATAGTAGCTTCTGCATCCTCAACTACATTTGCCCTGATCATGGCAACTTCCATCTCTGTGTAATAGTCATCAACACTTTTGGTCCCCTGATACAGATGTTGTAGTTTCTGATACAATTCCCTATAAAAATGGCTGGGTATAAATCTTTTTCTCATAAGACCTCTAAGTTCTGCCTATGTCTGAACCGGCCTCTCATAATTTCTCCTCCGAGTAGTGACAAGCTGATCCCACCAAATCATAGCATAATAGGTAAACTCAATCGCTGCCAGATTGATCTTCTTCTCGTCCGAGTAGTGATGACAGTTGAAAATCAATTCTATTTTCCTTTCCCATTCTAAATAAGCTTCAGGGTCATTCTTGCCGTGAAATGTTGGTATCTTGATCTTGATGCTATCTAGATCATCATCAACATCTCCTCGTCTACCATATCCCCTCCTATCATAATCCCTTCTTCTAGCATCAAATGCACCTCTATCATCAAATCGCTTATCCCTCCTATCATTCATCCTATCAAACCTCCTATTAGGCCTCCTATCATGCCCAGACTGAAATCTCTCCTCCACATCATCAAGACCATCAGAATCATCAAACTCATTTTCAGCTTCCTCTTCATCTGGTGGTACATACTGTGGTGGTACACGTCGAGGTGGCACATTATGAGGTGGTGGTACATTCTGAGGTGGTGGTATATGCTGGGGTGGTGGTGCTCTAGGACCGCTACCAGTTTGAATACTCTCTACACTCTTGGTCAATCTCTCCAAAGCAGTATTCATGTTCTCCATCATATCTGTAAATTTCCTATCCAAAGCCTCAAGCTTTTCATCAGTGGTTAGACCTACCATCTCAACACTAAACAAACAGATTAGAAATAACAAGAAAGTAAAGCAAATATGACATGATCCAGGCCGACAACAAAGCAAAAGACCCATTACAAGTACCAGAATGGCCAATTACGAGGCAGAGCACCAAAAGACTCAGAGAAGCAATGGCGGGATTAGTGCAGAGTTTTATGGCCGATTGTAACAAACAAATAGAGACGCATGTGGGCTTCAATAGAGATGGCCCAAAGCCACTTCACTTGGCCCAAATCAGCTTCAAAGGCCTTTGAAGACTTGAAGACTTTGGTATCTTTGTAATTTAGCCTTTAGGGGCATTGTTGTCTTTATGCCTTTAGGGTTTCCCTTTGTAACACTATTTAAGCTTTCTTTCTTTTTCATTTGGAGGACAATCAACGAAATTTATAAAACTCAAAAGCTTAAAGCTTTGGCTATGGCCGAATTCTTGTAAGGGAGGGATTCCCCTTTTCAAGTTCGAATCGACTTATCTAAGTTTTGGAAAACTTAGTGGCGTCTCCGTTGCTAGCAAAACACTACAATGATTCATCTTAAAGGTTCTCAAGGGCAAGTTCTTTGTGGGTCTTCTTTGTGGCCTTGGAAGGGTTTTGTTTCTACAAAATCATATTCGCGGTTCTTGGGGTTCTATCCGTTACTTGGGGTTTGCTTGGATTTCGAATCCAAGTGGGTTTCTTATCATTAACCTTATCGTGTCCAACAAAATTCGGTTTCTCTGTTCGGATACACCGTCAATTGACGTGTTCCGGGAGGAGTCCTCATTGAAAGAATACTATACTCTTTCAAGTATTTGAGAAACTTATTGCTTAAGTATTTTCATCATGGTCTAACCGTGATGGTTTAATACTTTAGCTGATCTGTTTGTCTATTTCGTGTCGAAACTCTTTGAATTTGATCAAAAGTTTCTGATTCTTGTTTCAATAGAAACATATAACCATAACGCGATGCCACATCCGTAAAGGTCACGAAATATTCATATCCACCTCTAGCCTAGCTAGACATGGGCCCACTTACGTCACCATGAACGAGGGCTAACAAATCAGTGTCACTTGGACTTTTACCAAGTAAAATAAACTAGATTCGTAGACATTATTTGAATAGAATCAAATTTGTCCTAGTACCCACTCTTCGAAAGTGTGGATATACGAGTTTTGTTAATTGTGTCCCAGATAACAATGTCACATTTAAGTCTCAACTGATTGAATCAGTTTGAGCTATTTGTTTGTCATGTTATATGTTTGAGATTCTTTTATATTCAAAATATAAATACTGTTATTCACATCTAATGTGTTTATCTCAATATCATCTTTATAAAATAAAATACTTTAGTGTTCTTAGAATATAAAGGTATACCCGCAACGGGTTAAACCCTGATATAGAGATAATGTTTCTAGTCAAACTAGTTACATTATAACAATTTCCTAATTTAAGTACACACCTAAAGGGTAGTTCCTAAACTTAGGTTTCTACGGTTAAAACAGCGACTTTCGTCCCATTTTCAATTCGCAGATTGATCTCATCCGAAGTCAGTATCCTGCTCTCAGCAGATTCTGCACATCAGCACATATTTATGTACCACTTTTAGTATCTAAAATCCAATTTTAATACTAGTAGTGAACATGTTTATGACAAACATATTTGAAGCCGGAGCCTTGCACCGTCTTCAATTCCTTCATGTCTGCCTCGTCCATACGGCATTTACGCTTCAGTGACCCCGTTTGCCACAATTTAGGCAGACATTTTGGGATATGTCCTTTATCTTCCCAGAAGATTATAATGATTTTGCCTTTGCCCCTTTTCCACACCCTAGAAGCCTTTGGCCAAGCCTTGGCCTTCTGGGATGTCGAAGTAAAAGGCGCCTTGCGCTTCTTGCCTTTTGCGAACTTTGGCTTTAACTCCTTGAGTATAACCTTTAACTCTCCAAGAGTTTACTATTGCAATTTATACTTCTAAGATCTAAGGATAGATCTATGAAGATCCTTCAATTTCAATATCATACTATAAGGATCTAATCCTTAGTTCTGATTAAGAAATTAAGGAGTCTATTTGGCAAGCATAATGGATTAAGCACTAAAGTTATCATTACATGAATATTCCAAATATCATGTTCTACTATTTTGCTTAACTCCTGGCTTAGGCCTAAGATGTTATTTTATAAAGTAACTTTTTAGTTTTCAAGACTATCCTGATTCATTATTCCCAATTTGAAAATTAAAGTCGTTTAAATACATTTTCACCCAGGATTATGTTTTAAACACTAATCTTTCAATTATCTTGATTCTAATAGTCCAACTATTTAATCAACGATTTCAGGTACTATTTATTATAATGATTACTATAGTCTAACTATATAATCAACTATAATTTAATTGGTTAAATTCAATTATATTGATTACTATAATCCAATTATAAAATCAACTATTAATTGAAATGGTTAATTCAAATATATTGATACTATAATCCAATTATAAAATCAACTATAAATGAAATAGTTTGAATACAGTCCAACTGTTTAATTTAAAACAACATTAAATATTAGTCCAACTAATATATTAATTTATTTGACGAAAAATTTGAAATGAGCACGTATGGCAAGTAACTAAACGAATATTGCAAATTTAATACTTGCCTCCCACTATTTTTCGGCGAGCCTCTAACCCTCTGTGGAGTACTCGGGAAACCTTGTTTCCTAGTGGGCTAGGATCCCGTTAAATAACACACAATCTTGACTTTGGCCAACAAATTGTATGATAATTAACTAGGTAGATCTCTAAGATCAATTGGATCCCATCCAATTCCTAGAACAAATCTCTCCCTTTCCTCTCTCCCGCTAGCACAAGTATTACTTCTACCCGATTACATAACACTTCTTAAGAAACCTCATTTACATTGAGGGGAATAGGTGAGAAGAGAAATGCACAGAGTAAGGAGGTAATAGGCTGGACACGCAGGTCCAATTAATAAATTCTAAATTTATTACAACAATTTCCAAAATTGCCCTCACCCATATAATATCCATCTGATATACATTATTCATACATCGCAACCATGTATTCACACAAGCATGTTATCAATCAATCTAATCCAATTAATTAATCTGAATATTAATGACCATCCAATGTTCAAACAACGATTTGATTTTGTGCGAGTCAAACTCGTTTTGCGAATAAGTACTCAAAGTACGAATTCTTGAATTAAATTAAACTACAACATTAAATCCAATTTAATTTGCATTTAATACTAATTCATTTATTTAATTCCAAATTAAATAATACACTTTTTAAAGTACCTTTACAGCTTAGATTCCAAATCTAATCGTTACGGGTCTCAAAGCCCGATTAACATCCAATGTCAATTTAATTTAAAGTCCAATGGGCTTTCAATTAATTTCTTAAAGCATGGACTTTTGGTCAATATGGGTCAAACCCAAATACCAAAGCCCATTTAAGGAATCACCCTTATTTGCCAAGAAACCAATTTAGGCCCATTAGGCCCAATTAATATTAAAGGTCCATTAAGTCATAATTGGACTTTTTGGATATGGTTTTGGGCCCAATTGGATCCAACCAATTAGCCTAAACCAAACTTGGCCCATCCCAATTACATCTTTAAAACCCCAATTCCAAATTTAAGCCCAATTAATTTAATTTCAAAATTCCAAATTTCATAATTAAATTAACCAAAGTGTATGCCATAATTAATTAACCAAATTAACATTTCCAAAATACTAATTCACTCAATTAATTATGCTCATTATCATCAACACATGCCCAACACATGTCCAACACATTTGAATTAAAAAATCAATCATTTTCATGCTTCAAAGTCTCGGCATTCATGGGGTTTTTATGTCCGATTTCGTTTTCAATCCAATTGAATTTTAAATCAACATTACCCAATTGTTTCAAGTCATCCAATGATCAAAGAAACAAAAAATACCATGACATTAGGGCACTTATGTCTCTCGGCCAAGCCTCAAATTTTGGGGGAAAAATGATCCAATCCAATTTTCACAAAATTGATCACAAATAACTCCAAGTCATTCATTTACAAGCATGCTCAAACAATTAATTTCACTCAAACATGCTCAAATTCAATTTACCCAATTTTACCCTAATTCAAGTTTCATGCTCAAAATGGCTCTGATACCATTGTTGGGTTTCTACTATAGTCCCGGGATCAATTTCAAGCAATAAAACTCATGTGTGAATACTCAAAGAAGTTGCAGAATACTTACATTGATCGGTTGTGCGATGCGAGAACACAAAAATTCTTTTTATGCCCTTTGAAGCTCACGGCAGTGGCTGTTTTTGCTCTCCAATTTTCGGCCATGGAAGGATCTCCAAGCTCCAAGCTTTCGAATGATGATTCCATGCTCACAAGTCGGTTTCCCTATCACCTTCGCAAGACACTTAAAGCGTGCTAGCACTCTGGAAATTTTGCCGCAAAATTTCTTTATGCTTCTTCTTCATTCTCGGCTTTAGCAGATTTTTGGAAGAAGAAAAGTGGCCCTTGGCCGTGAGCAAGAGAAGAGGAAAGAGAGAAGAAATGTGTTAAGTGTGTTGGTTTTTAGATTTCAAAAATCAAATACACAAATCCACTTTCCAAAAGTCAAAGCATTAATGCCAACCAACTAATTACATCAATTAATGAATAGTGACTGGTAGTCAATCACTCAAAGTGACTAGACATCACATCAATTGATTGACTAGTGATTTGACCCTTGATGTGACTTGTGAGCCGCACTTAAATTCGCAATGCGAGTGCGCCCGCAAACACTCCCAGGCTCGGGTTCACTGATTCCAAATTAACGAATTTTCCGTTGCGACGTTATTAAATAATTATGCCTAGCAAAACCGAGGACGACCAAAACCAAAGTATATTGATTGTCGCAAGTATTAGCGGTGCAAGTCTCAGGTTAAGACCAAATACACCTACCCTGATTCAGACTTCCATAGACACATAGTTATACTACCAATGGAATTCCGAGGGGTCTATCCAGAGCGAAGCTGTTTCTGTACCATCGGTAAACATAACCTCCTATTACACTTGCATGAGTATCATATACCCAAATATATGAGAACTATGCCATTATGCTCCCATAACACGCACAAGTGCAATACTAGTCTATTCCGCATTATCGATGTCCAGTCTTGATAATACTACGACTAGGGATATTTAATGATTAAACCTTCATGGATTGATATTGTCTCATATCTTATCAATCCGGAACTAATCATATGGACCTTCTATCATTTATACATCTTGGTAATCTAATTACAAATGATAAAAGAGTAATTTCCTTTGTCACATAGTTAATTTGTACAACAACACCATGATCTGTACAAATAGTGATGATATGGGTCATAACTGTCCAACAATCAGAGCTTTGAGGTTATGTCATTTTGATGAAAACAAATTAGAGCATGTATATGAGATCCTAATGAGAGCTGTTCAGTTAGGATATTATTTTATGTTGATAAAAGCGTTATTTTTGGCTGAAATGTTTTGTGGAGACACTAGACATATGGATTAACGACTCTGTAAAATTTCAACTCAATTGGAATTCGGAAAGGTTGTCTGCTACGCAAAACAATATGTTGGACAGAACCTGAAAATTCAGGTTGGCAGACTCCGCAGGACCAATTTGTAAAATTCTGAAAGTTGTAGAGATTTATTGTAAATACCCAAAACGATCAGAGGTGAAATTTTAATTTCTGAAATTACAAATATTTTACAAACATTTCCAGAATTAAAATTTGAGTATGATTAGAATTCTGTTTTCATTAAAATTGTTTTTGGAAAGAATTCTAATAGAAATTGAGTTGTTGCTAGTTTTGAACTAAATAACTTCTTAAAAAGTTAAGCCCATATAAAATTTTAATTGGATTAAAATTAAATCACATCAAGAATCCTAATCCAACTTTGATTATATCTTTTAATTATTTAATATGATTAAAATATTAATTGATAATCAAAGTATAATCTTTTAAAAGTTTCAAGATTAGTATATAGGATTATTAAAGCCAAGAAAGCCTAAGACCTTCTCGAACAAAGAGGTACTAAAGAGAACTCTGTCACCAAGGCGATAAGAGCCTAAAAAGGTAGGGACTTAAGTGGTCACGCCGGACCCCCCTCATTTTCTGGGAGTTTTTCTCTAGTTATCGAATTGTGAAAGATTGTCTTAAACCAAATGGAACAGTCTTATTAAAATATTAATAAAAGATTAGGATCTCCCTCGTCGAGAGCCAAACATAAAGGTTATGTTCTAAATGTGCTTGTGCACGGTGAAAGTATAAGATACAAAGACATCAAGGCGCACAAAAAGAAAAGACCTAAATCAAATAAGATATGAATAATTAAATAATCCCCAAGAATGAATATTAAGCATTAACCTTCCAACACAATCAAATAGCCACTAAATATATTTTGGTAATCCCAAAACCCATTAGGTGAGGGACCCTTATATGTTTAAGTACTATTTGACTTGTTCGTATACGTAGCCTAATGATTGCAAACCTAAAACCCATTAGGTGAGGGCGAATCACATGTGTTGCGTGACGAAAGGTGTTGGGCCTAGCTTAACTAGTGAAGATGTCAAAATCCATTAGGTGAGACATTATTCGCTAGAGGTGGAAATGTCGAACCTTGTATAGAGATACAAACAAAAGGAGTTTGGACTCATTGTAAATGAAATGCCAAAACCCATTAGGTGAGGCATGACATTAACAATGAGAACTCGACGTCCCACTAGAAATATATCCAACAATATTTCCGTTTTCCGCATAGGGGAGTGTGGAATTCGACTAAAATTAGTGGGAGCAACATTATTTAAAAGACCTTAAATTTTGTTTAATTACTTATTACAAATTAGTAACAAACTCGTGTTTTCAACAGAGTACATGATACAAAATGAATCCAATAAAATCAATACTTGACAAAGATAAACTCACTGGCCCCAATTTTCAAAATGAGTGCTTATATTGCAAGAAGAAATGACATTGGAAGATGAATTGTCCTCAGTACCTTGCGAGCTTGAAAAAACAAAAGGAAGGTACGTCCTCGTTCTTTGTTATTGAAATGGATCTTGGAATAAGTTCCATATTTCATTCATGGATTTTAGATTCTGTTGCGACATCACATATTTGTATATCTCCGCAGTATCTAAAGAGTAAGAGGTTACTTAAGGAAGAAGAAGTGGTTCTGATATCAAATGAACCCCAATGGGTTGCCTCAGTGGTAAAGGCTTTGGGCTTGAGTGGTTTGCTCCCTCTCAGGTTCAAGGTTCGAATCCCACTAGGTGCAATTCTTGGGGCCATGCCCCCTGGTGTGAAAAGCCAGCGACTTACCCTGATCTGTGTTGGGAAACTTCTGAGGGCACGGGACACAGGTCCCGGGGATTAGTCGAGGTGCGCGTAAGCTGGCCCGGACACCCCAGTTATCCAAAAAAAAAAGCGGTCATGAAAGTTGGGAATGGAGAACTTGTCTCTGCAACCAGCGTAGGGGCGTGTCAACTTCTGATGCCATCAAGACATTTAATTTTATTAGATAAAGTTTTACATTTTCCTAGTGCAATAAGGAACATTGTTTCTATTCCAGTATTGACAAAATGTAATTATGAATTTCATTTTATCAATGAGAAATGCAATATTTATTATCTGAATAAATTTGTTGGTGTTGCAGTAAAAGAAAATGGATTGTATATCTTGCAAATGAATGAGAACCATAACAAACAATTAAATACAATAACAACAAAAAGAACAAGAGATAATCCTAATTCAAGATTCCTTTGGCAATTAAGATTAGGTCATATTGGAGAAAAAAGAATTGCACAATTGGAGAAGGAAGGCTTGCTTCCTTCGTTAGGTTTAGAACCTTATCCAACTTGTGAATCATGTCTCAAAGGAAAAATGACCAAATCACCTTTTGTAGGACAAAACGAAAGAGCCAAAGAAACCTTGGGACTCATACATACTGATGTATGTGGCCCACTTAGTATAGTGGCCGAGGGTGGTTTTCAATACTTTGTTACTTTCACTGACGATTGTTCAAGATTTGGGTATTTGTACCTAATGAAACATAAGTCAGAAACTTTTGAAAAGTTCAAAGAGTATAAGAATGAAGTAGAAAAAAAATTAGGAAAAAGTATTAAAAATCTACGATCTGATCGTGGAGGAGAATACTTAAGTACCGAATTTCAAGATTATCTCAAGGAACATGGAATAGTGTCACAGGTAACACCTCCTTACACACCTCAGCATAACGGTGTCTCTGAAAGGAGAAATCATACCATATTGGATATGATAAGTTCCATGATGAGTTTTGTTGATATACCGACGTCCTTTTGGGGATATGCTCTCTAAACAGCCTTGCATGTTCTAAATAGAGTTCCAACCAAATCCGCTCCCAAAACCCCATATGAGATATGGTATGGGAAACGTCCTAATTTAGGATATTTGAATATTTGGGGTAGTCCAGCTTATGTAAGGAAAGTCTTTACAGAAAAGCTAGACTCAAGATCTGAAAAATCTCACTTTATAGGATATCCCAAGGATTCGATGTGATACTACTTCTACATTCCCTTTGTGTTGGACAAAATGACCCATAGCGTCACTATTTGCACAGATCATTGTGTTGTTGTAGCAAATTAACTATGTGACAAGGAAATTGCACTCTCATCATTTGTGATTAGATCACCATAGATATATAAATGAAGAGAGGTCCCTATGATTAGTTCCTGGACTGAGAATGATATGAGACAGTATCGGTCCCCGAAGGATTAATCATTAAATATCCCTAGCCGGAGTATTATCGAGACTGGACATCGATAATGCGGAATAGGCTAGTATTGCACTTGTGTGCGTTGTGAGGGCACAACGACATAGTTCTCATATATATAAGTATTGGATACTTATGCAAGTGCGATAGGAGGTCGTGTTTCACCGATGGTACGGGAAACAGCTTCGCTCTGGATAGACCCTTCGGAATCCCATTGGTATTATGACTATGTGTCTATGGGAGGCCGAAATCAAGGTAGGTGTGTATAGTCTTAACCTGAGACTTGCATCGCTAATACTTGCGATAATCGGTAGACTTTGGTCTTGGTGGTACAGGGCTTTAACCGGTTCTGCGTACACCACTTCTGGGTTTATCAGAGAGTCGTAGTGTATTGGGTGTGATGTCAAGACAGAAGTATCACTTCAGTCATAGTGGAGATGATGTCACGCAGGATACGGTACTAGTGCTCTTGAGTGTTGCGCAACCAATCGGGATATTGTGACCAGGTCATGAATATCTGATAATAGAGACTATGTTACCAGGCATCCGATATGTGCTTCGGACGGGGTAGACACTTATCCAGCCCCAGCCCTAGCACGTGACTATCCGATACTGGGCCGATACGCACAATACATTGGTATACTACGCTTGATACAAATCTTTAATATCCTTAAATGGATATGTCCGGAGAATTGGGTAGACTTGGTGCTTTGCTAGGAGTCGACCTTGTCTCGTAAATCGGTAAAACGTAGTACTTGGTACGTACGTGATTCGGATACTCCGACGACCGTATTTACTGCCAACTTATCCAGGGATCTCATGGGTCGCTTCCCGATAATCCACCGATGATGCACAACTCGCACTCTTGAATAATCTGGGATTATATAGAAGAGAGAGAAAATTAATCTAGGATTCATTACGGAAATATTTTATCTAGGATAAAATATCGTCTAGAGAGAGATAACGATTAATTTGGAATTAATCGGTAAATTAATATATTCGATATATTAAACGAAATTAGATTTCGACGCGGAATTAAAATTAGATTTTAATTCGGGCGAACGAATTAATTTAGAATTAATTCGTTAGCGACGTGAATAGTGAATTCGCTAGGCGTAATCATTTAATTACGACGCGACGGAAAAACCGTTAATTTGGAATTAGCGAACCCGAGCCCGAGTGTGATTGCGAGCACATTCGTATTTCAAATTCGAGTGCGGCATCGCAAGTCGCATCAAGCGTCAAATCAATCAGTCGCATCAAGCGTCAAATCACTTGTCACTTTGAGTGATGTGACTTGACAACATGTCACTTTAATAAAGGTGATGTGAATAGTGATGGACAAGATGTGTGTAATGATGGCTTTTATTGTTTGACTTTTTAAAAGCAAATTCAAATGAAATTCATTTGAAATTCACAAAAGTGTATAAGATACACTTGAAATTCAAATGCAATTAACTTAATACACATTTTCTTTCTCTCCATTTTCTTTCTCTTCTTCTCACGCCAAACACACAAAATGTGGACTGTTTTTGAAGCTAAAATGGCGTGGACAAAGGGAAGCCAAGAGTGGGTTTTCATGGTGAAAATTCAAGTGCTAGCACACTTACGAGTCTTGCGAAGGTGGTAGGGAGGTTCACCCATGAGCCGGGATCCGTTTGACGAAGCTTGGAGCTCCATTTCTCAACTCAATTTTCTGAAAATGGAGGCAGTGAACTGCAGCAGTTTGGCGTCCTTGGCAGTGGCTATTTGGGCTTGATTCGTCTCCAAATCGACTCAACCGATCGATGTGAGTATTCCGCTACCTCCGTTGATGTGTTCACGCATTGTTTTCATGTCTTGTTTGATCTTGGGACCTAGATAATAACCAACAATGGCATCAAGAGCTTAGGTTCAAGCATGAAAAATGTAGGGCTTAAAATTGGGTATTTTGGATTTGAGCATGATTTTATGAAATTGGATGATTGAGCATGTTTAAATGTTGTTGTATTGAAGATTGATTTGATCAATTTCAAGAAAAAATGTTTAGAACAATTTTCCCCAATTATTTCCTCTTGGCCGAATGTGTATTGATTTTTGGGTGCTTGGAAATTTTTGATTTTGATTCATTTGATGAGTTGGAATCATTAAGGATAATGTTAATTTGGAACTAATTGGATTGGATTTTGAATTGAACATAAAATCCCTAAATTAATCACCTTGGCCGAATAGGTATATGCCCTTGAATGTCTTGGTATTTTGATTTTTGAACATTGGATGTATTGGAAATCATTTAGGATGGTGATTTAATGTCGATTGTGGGTTCGATTGGATTGAAACCAAATCGGACACAAAATCCCTCCCTTGGCCGAGACCTTTAAGCATGTAATGGGTTTGATTTTTCATTAATATGTTGGACATGTAATGATGATTAAGAACATGATTAATTGGACTAATTTGATGTTTGGGAAATGTTGATTTAGGTGATTAATCATATTATACACTTTAGGTAATTAAATTGCGGAATTGGATTCATGAAATTTAATTATTTAGGCTTAAATTGGATTTGGGCTTCTAATGTTGTATTTGGGCCTATTGGGCTTGATTTTATCAAGTTGGGTTTAGGCCAAATGGATTGGATCCAATTGGGCCCAAAACCTTAACCATAAAGCCCAAATGCGACTAATGAACCTTTAAAGTTCAATTGGGCCTAATGGGCCAAGATTGATTTATGGGCTTATGGGGTAAATCCCGGATTGGACTTTGGTTATCGGTTTGACCCGAGTTGACCAAAAGTCCACGCCTTAAGAAATCAATTAAAAGCCCATTGGACTTTAATTGAATTGACGTTGGACGTTAATCGGTCTTTGGACGCGTTACGATTAAATTTGGAATTTAAATCGTAAAAGGTTTATTAATAAAGTGTAATATTTAATTTGGAATTGAATAGCGAATTAGTATTAAATACATGTTAAATTAGATTTAATGATGTAGTTTAATTTAATTCATGAATTCGTACTTTAAGTACTTATTCGCAAAAACGAGTTTGACTCGAACAAAATCAAATCGTTGTTTGAACATTGGATGATCACTTAATTATCAGATTAATTAATTTGATTAGATTGATTGATAGCATGCTTATGTGTGTGAATACGTGGTTGTGTTGTATGAATAATGTATATCGGATGGATATTAGTCGGGTGGGGCAATTTTAGAAATTGTTGTAATAAATTCGATTTATTAAATTGGACCTGCGTGTCCAGCCTTATCACCTTCATTCTCTTTGTATTCTCTTCTCACCTATTCCATCCATGTAAATGAGGTTTCTTTAGAAGTGTAGTGTAACGGGTAGAAGTAATACAAGTGCTAGCTTGAGTGAGAAAGGGAGAGATTTGATCTAGGATCAATGTAAAGTATCCATCCGCATATCATTATTATTTATTTTCATACTCGCTTTATTATGTATTTAAATGCATGTTTAAGGGTGTATGATGATGAGACCTTAACAAAGATAATTAAATTGGTAGCCAATTTGCACGCGAAAAACCCTCGTTAAATATCAAGCGTTTATTTTCCTTCCATTGAGTGATTCTTACTCAAGATCCGAGATTGGCAGGGGTTGTTGGCCAAAGTCAAGCCCTTGTCCGTCAAAGATGTGTTTTAATCACGAAGCTTTGTTCCATATCGGTGTCGTGTCCAAGTTGTGGTTTGTTGGCCAAAGTCAAGACCACTTCTTGTCCATTGACATTGATTACGAAGCTTCCATGTCAATGGGTCCGCGCTTGACTGGGATCACTAGGTTTGTTGTGCCAAAGCCAAGGCCTAGTTGATTCAGAGGAAAAAGGTTAGGGTATACATTCGATGTATAGGCATATATAAGATATATGTTGGGACTTGGATGTCCACATACTGGATCTAGGAGTTGGATGAGATCCAATTGATCTTCGAGATCTACCTAGTTAATTATCATACAATTTGTTGGCCAAAGTCAAGATTGTGTGATATTTAACGGGATCCTAGCCCACTAAACAAACACGGTTTCCCGAGTACTCGACAGAGGGTTAGAGGCTCGACGAAAAATAGTGGGAGGCAAGTATTGAATTTGCAACATTCGTTCGAATACTCGCTAAACGCGCTCATCTATTTTACTCGTCATATTAATCAAAAGTATTAGTTGGACTAATATTTTATGTTGTTTTAAAAATATATATAGTTGGACTATATACAAACTCATTAATATATAGTTGATTTTATAATTGGATTATAGTAATCAATATAATTGAATTAAAATGATAGTTGATTTTATAATTAGATTATAGTAATCAATATTAAAATTATAGTTGATTAAATAATTGGATTATTGTAATCATTATAATAAATAGTACCTTATTAAAATTGATTAAATAGTTGGACTATTGAAATCAAGAAAGAATTGAAAATTGAATATTTAAAATATATAATCCTTGGATTAAATGTTTTAAATGATTTAATTTTATTGGGAATTCATAATAGGTTACTTTATTGGATAAAATAACTTGTTATATCTAGGCCATAATTAAGCAAATAAGTAGAGCATAAAATCTTTGGAAGATTTATGTGATGATGACTTTAGTGCTTAATTAATATACTTATCATAAATCTATCTTTAGATTTAAAAGTTTTAAATTGCAATTAATAATTCTTAGAGAATTGATTTGACTATTCTAGAGGTGAAAAGTCAAAGTTTACAATTGGGCGTGTTGCACAAGGTGCACATCGTTTCGATATTCCGAAACCCAAGGCTTGGCCAAAGGTTTGTGAAATATTGAAAAGATAATTGACATATCCCAAAGTGACTACCATTTGGATATGGAAGACACGAAGGAATTAAAGAAAGGGCGAGGCTCTGACTTTAAAATATTTGTCAAAGTTATGTTCACTACTAGTATTGAAATTAGATTTTAAATACTTAGTGTGGTACATAAAATATATGTATTGATGTTCAGAATCCGCTATGAGCTGGATACTGACTTCAAGCCGAGATTTCTCTGCAAATCGGAAACGGGACGAAAGTCACTGTTTCGACCGTAGATACCTAAGTTTAGGAACTACCCTTCGGGTATGTACTTAAATTAGGAACTGTTATAATGTAACTAGTTTGACTAGAGACATTATCTCTATATCAGTGTTTAATCCGTTACGGATAAAACCTTTATATTATAGAACACTAAGTGTTTTATTATATAAAGATGATACTGAGATAAATACATTAGATGTAAATAACAGAATTTATATTTTGAATATAATAAAATCTCAAACATATAAAAATGACAAATAAATAGCTCAAATTGATTTGATCAATAGAGACTTATTTGTGGCATTGTTGTCTAGGACACAATTAAACGAGACTCGTATATCCACACTTTTGAAGAGTGGGTACTAGGACTGATTTGACTATTCAAATAAGGTCTGCGAATCTAGTTTATTAGGTAAAGTACCTAAAATACTATTTACTTGGTAATAGTATAAGGGCCACCGATCTGTTAGCCCTATTCATGGTGAAGTAAGTGGGCCCATATCTAGCTAGGCTAGATGTGAACATGAATATTTCGTGACCTTAACGGATGTGGCATCACGTTATGGTTATGTGTTTCTTTTGAAGAACACAAATCGGAAACTTTAATGTTTCGACACGAAGTAAATAAACAGATCGGCTATAGTATTATTCCGCCACGGTAAGACCGTAATGGAAAATACTTAAGCAGTAAGTTTCATACGTACATGAAAGAGTACGGTATTCTTTCAAATGAGGACTCCTCCCGAGACACGTCAGTTAGACGGTGTGTCCGAACTAAAAACCGAATTTTGTTGGACATGATAAGGTTTATCACGAGTCGCTCTAAGCTATTGTTTCCTTCAATAGGATATGTATTAACAGTGCAAAACTTATTTAGAATAAGGTTCCATATAAATCTGTTTGACAGATGTCATGTAGGATATGAACAGGGAAGAAACGAGGTTTCTCATTCCTGATAATTTGGGTATGCCAGGCATAACGTTTGGATGATACCAAACTAAAAGACCCAAATTGGATAAGTGCCAATATAGGTTATCCTAAGGGAAACCTTAAGTATAGTACTTGTAAATCTCACATGAGAACAATGTGATTGTTGCTCACCATGCGGTTTTTTTCTGAGAGGAATACCGATATGCAGTGGTCAGTGGGAGGATAGTGATACTCGATGAAAATCGGAGTAATACTGTTCAAGGCACGAAGTCCTTAATGGAACACAAATAGTTCATCTATGATGAATCTATACCATTAATCTTCAAATACACAAGAAACTAGTAGATCGGATAGAGTCAGAAAACAACCTAGGGTATGGGTTTCTGATCTAACCTCATAAAGATGTCAATCTTATGAAGGTATCCACCGACTACGTTTTGAGGAAGTGATACAAGGTATCGACTCCCTATTATGGCAAATTGCCATGAGTCCGAAATGGATTCCATGTATAACAACTATTTTGGATACTAGTTGTTGTACCACAAGGCATTGTGCCTATTGGTACATTAACGTCTTCAAGGAAGACATACATGGAAGGCAACATACCAACGTACAAAGCTGGGCTTTTGACGGAAAGGTATCGTTATCAACATTGTGTTAATAACGATTCAACCTTTTACCTGTTGCCATGGTAAATCCATTTTGAAGATGCTTGTTGATAACTGCGTATTTCATTTATGAAATGTGTCAGTTGTAGATCAAAATCGCTTTCCTGAAAAGGAAACCTTTTGGAGGATGCTTATAACATCCTGACGATTTTGTATAACCGACAAACAAGGTTTGCGGGTTATTCGATCCATGTTTGGATTGAAGCAAGCATAAGGTTCTTGGAACTGACGTTTTGAAATAATCATAATGGTTTATGATTTGACTCAAAACGAAATAATTCTTGTGTATATAAGGAGGTTAGTGGGAGGGCACTGACAATGAAATTCCCATAAAACAATTGGTGAAAGCTTGGCTTTCATAGATATTCTTTCAATAGAAATTCTCCGTAGAATTCTGGGGAGTAACAACCTTTATTCAAGGAATAAAGATCTACTGGGATAGATTTGGAGTTGTTAACACTCTCTTGGAAATTGTACATTTAAAATGTACTTGATAGGGTGTCTCATACGCTTCGAGCATATGGAGTCACAATCGGGTCAATCCAAGTGATAGTCACTAGATTGAACATTAAGAACATCTGTTAGTATCTGAGAGAACTAAAGATGTTATCTTAAACTATGGAGAAGGAGAACTTGAAGTGACTGGGATCACTGCTGCAAGTTTCCAAACAATTAAATACTACGGTACTATAAAGTTTGAATAACGGGACAGTGAGATGGAAATCTTCCAAGCAAGATAACTGCTGCCGAATAAACAACAAATGCGGATTATTGCTGCAGCTGAGGCAGCAATAGAAGCCATTTGGATCGAAAATAAATCTAATTAGATTAGATATAGTTCTGTTAGCAGCTGAGCTAGGCGTCAGCACATGCTAAGGAATTAAAGGTCTCATCGACGATCCAGATATATACTTCTATATCATCTGATTCGTTCGGATCATACATCGTGGCGATGTGATGATCGTATAAATCGCGTCAAACGATAATCAAAAAAATCCGATGTGAACTCTACTTCTACATTCCCTTTGTGTTGGACAAAATGACCCATAGCGTCACTATTTGCACAGATCATTGTGTTGTTGTAGCAAATAACTATGTGACAAGGAAATTGCACTCTCATCATTTGTGATTAGATCACCATAGATATATAAATGAAGAGAGGTCCCTATGATTAGTTCCTGGACTGAGAATGATATGAGACAGTATCGGTCCCCGAAGGATTACTGAGACTTGCATCGCTAATACTTGCGATAATCGGTAGACTTTGGTCTTGGTGGTACAGGGCTTTAACCGGTTCTGCGTACACCACTTCTGGGTTTATCAGAGAGTCGTAGTGTATTGGGTGTGATGTCAAGACGGAAGTATCACTTCAGTCATAGTGGAGATGATGTCACGCAGGATACGGTACTAGTGCTCTTGAGTGTGCGCAACCAATCGGGATATTGTGACCAGGTCATGAATATCCGATAAGAGAGACTATGTTACCAGGCATCCGATATGTGCTTCGGACGGGGTAGACACTTATCCAGCCCCAGCCCTAGCACGTGACTATCCGATACTGGGCCGATACGCACAATACATTGGTATACTACGCTTGATACAGATCTTTAATATTCTTAAATGGATATGTCCGGAGAATTGGGTAGACTTGGTGCTTTGCTAGGAGTCGACCTTGTCTCGTAAATCGATAAAACGTAGTACTTGGTACGTACGTGATTCGGATACTCCGACGACCGTATTACTACTGCCAACTTATCCGGGGATCTCATGGGTCGCTTCCCGATAATCCACCGATGACGCACAACTCGCACTCTTGAATATCTGGGATTATATAGAAGAGAGAGAAAATTAATCTAGGATTAATTACGGAGATATTTTATCTAGGATAAAATATCGTCTAGAGAGAGATAACGATTAATTTGGAATTAATCGGTAAATTAATATATTCGATATATTAAACGAAATTAGATTTCGACGCGGAATTAAAATTAGATTTTAATTCGGGCGAACGAATTAATTTAGAATTAATTCGTTAGCGACGTGAATAGTGAATTCGCTAGGCGTAATCATTTAATTACGACGCGACGGAAAAATCGTTAATTTGGAATTAGCGAACCCGAGCCCGAGTGTGATTGCGAGCGCATTCGTATTTCAAATTCGAGTGCGGCATCGCAAGTCGCATCAAGCGTCAAATCAATCAGTCGCATCAAGCGTCAAATCACTTGTCACTTTGAGTGATGTGACTTTACAACATGTCACTTTAATAAAGGTGATGTGAATAGTGATGGACAAGATGTGTGTAATGATGGCTTTTATTGTTTGACTTTTAAAAGCAAATTCAAATGAAATTCATTTGAAATTCACAAAAGTGTATAAGATACACTTGAAATTCAAATGCAATTAACTTAATACACATTTTCTTTCTCTCCTTTTCTCTTTTCTTCTCTTCTCACGCCAAACACACAAAATGTGGACTGTTTTTGAAGCTAAAATGGCGTGGACAAAGGGAAGCCAAGAGTGGGTTTTCATGGTGAAAATTCAAGTGCTAGCACACTTACGAGTCTTGCGAAGGTGGTAGGGAGGTTCACCCATGAGCCGGGATCCGTTTGACGAAGCTTGGAGCTCCATTTCTCAACTCAATTTTCTGAAAATGGAGGCAGTGAACTGCAGCAGTTTGGCGTCCTTGGCAGTGGCTATTTGGGCTTGATTCGTCTCCAAATCGACTCAACCGATCGATGTGAGTATTCCGCTACCTCCGTTGATGTGTTCACGCATTGTTTTCATGTCTTGTTTGTTCTTGGGACCTAGATAATAACCAACACTTTGATCACAAGATAGTGGTTAGTAGGAATACTACCTTCATTGAGGACCGTTTGGTTCAAGAGGGAAGTACTGGGAAAGAAGTGGACCTAGATGATGAAGTCTCTCAAGAAGAGGATTCTGGAAAACGAATTGACTCACCTCAGAAGGAACCAGAACAAGTAGAACAAGAACCACCTCAAGAAACACAACCACTTCGTAGATCAATTAAGGAATCTCGCATGCCATTGAGATATACCCTAGTCAATCAACAAGATTTTGAATCTTTTATGATTGGTGAAGCGGTTCATGTTGATGACCCAAGAAACTATGAAGAAGCAATGTCAGAATTGACTCTTCTAGATGGCTTGAAGCTATGAATTCTGAAATGGAATCCATGTATTCCAATCAAGTATGGACACTAGTTGATCCTCCTGAAGGAATTTGTCCTATTAGGTGTAAATGGGTCTTCAAGAGAAAGATTGGAAAGGATGGAAAAGTAGAGACTTATAAAGCTAGACTAGTGGCAAAAGGATATACTCAGAAACAATGAGTTGATAATGAAGAGACCTTTTCGCCAGTAGCTATGCTAAAATCCATTAGAATTCTCTTAGCTATAGCAGCTTACTTTGACTATGAGATTTGGCAAATGGATGTAAAAACGACTTTTCTAAATGGATTTCTTGAGGAAGAAATTTATATGAAACAGCCAGAAGGTTTTACATCTAAATGTGATAGTCATAAAGTATGTAAGTTGCAAAGATCTATATATGGTCTAAAAGCAAGCATCTAGAAGTTGGAATCTACGATTTGATGATGCGATCAAAATGTTTGGTTTCATCAAAAATATGGATGAGCCATGTGTTTACAAAAAGGTCAGTGGGAGCGCCATAACGTTCTTAATATTATATGTGGATGACATATTACTATTGGGAAATGATGTCGCTATGATGACTTCAGTCAAAGTATGGTTATCCAAAACATTCTCAATGAAAGACTTGGGAGAAGCAACCTACATTCTTGGCATAAGAATCTATAGAGATAGATCAAGAAGAATGATTGGTTTGTCCCAAAGTCTGTACATAGAAAAGGTGCTCAAGAGATTCAATATGTTGGACTCTAAGAGAGGTTTGTTGTCTTGTAGGCATGTAATTCATCTATCTAGATCGATGAGTCCCAAGACATCTCAAGAAAGAGCACGCATGAGTCAAGTACCATATGCTTCTGCCATAGGTAGTCTCATGTATGCCATGCTATGTACAAGACCGGATATCGCATTTGCTGTTAGTATAACAAGCAGATTCCAGTCCGATCTAGGAGAAAATCATTGGATAGCAGTCAAGGCAATCCTCAAGTACTTAAGAAGAACTAAGGATATGATATTGACTTATGGATCACCAGAACTGAAAGTGCAAGGGTTTACAGACTCTGACTTTCAGACAGATACTGATGATTATAAGTCAACCTCTGGATTCGTATTCTTATGTAATGAAGGAGCAGTTAGTTGGAAGAGCGCCAAGCAATCCACTATTGCAGACTCCACTACTGAGGCATAATACATAGCGGCTTCAGAAGCAGCGAAAGAAGCAGTTTGGATAAAGAAGTTCGTTATAGAACTAGGTGTGGTTCCAACCATTGAAGGAGTGTTCCCTTTGAACTACGACAACAATTGGGCTATAGCACAAGCCAAGGAACCAAGGTCGCACCAAAAATCCAAACACATTCAAAGAAAGTATCACATACTAAGAGATATGTTGGAGATGGACAGATAGCCATTCTGAAAACACATTCAGCTGATAATGTGGCTGATGCACTCACAAAGCCAATGAGCCAAGAACAAATGGAGCGTCATCTTGAGAATATGGGCATTGGGTATCATAACAACTGGCTTTAGTGCAAGTGGGAGTTTGTTAGAGAGTATGCCTTAAAACCAGTTATGGATGTAATGGTTTAAGGTATATTGTTTGTAATATAGTTTATTATTTATTAATAAAAGGCAAATTAACTACACATTATTACATCCATATTTTATGTGTATGTCCCGAGACATTATGTCAGATGAATATCGTTAATCCAAAAGACGTTTACGATTATGAGAGTCAACGATATTTATATATGTCTCAAATTAAGTTCTTGGTAAAATGTGATTGTTATATAGGACAATAATATATCACTTGACCAATATTGTTGTGTGTCGCCTAGATCGACATATGATGTTAATAGAATGGATGATGAGTCTCATATCATAAGGACACATACAATAGATGTTTCATTAGTAGAATGAAATATCGAACACGACCACAGAAGCGTAAGATCACATGGTAATATTATCTAAGGTCATTGATCTTCGTAATAATACATTAGTGTCATCATATCCTCTGACCTGAGATCATATGATGACTTGTGCGATAATACTCTTGGTTCACTAGTATATCCTTATTCGACTATCCATGTCCTTTGAATAAATATTAGATGGCCTTGAGCGATTGACGTACGAAGTCACATATGCTTCAAGATGGGATCCGATAGCTTTGATAATAAAAGAGATGTTTCAAGTAAACTCAAAGTTGTGGATATAAGTCTTTGGCAAAAGCAGTCGATATCTTAGAGATTTCAAATCCACAAGATAAAGTTTAAAGATATGTCGAGTATAAGGATTTGACCTTACCATGATCCAGACTCGATAAGAAACATAAATATCGGAAGGAATGAGATGACATGTTTGAAGTGTATTCTAACAGGTTCATATGTTTTCCCACTTCATTCATTGACTAGGGGCCATGACTTGCTGCTAGGCGATTACCCATGGTCTATGGAATATCATAGAGATGAAATATTAAAGAGTTAATATTATTCCACTGCTACTCGATAATGAACCTAGGATGGTCGCACAATATAGTTCTCGTCTATGTTACAAATTCGAGGATGTTTATTAAAGGTTAATAAATGATTATTTTGGCACTTCCTAATTGGATTAGGATATTCGAGATATTTCAGAAATATTAATTTGATTAATAAATTCGAAATATAAAATAAGATTTAATTATTTAATTAAATATTTGATATTTATATTAAATAAATTAAATATAATTTTAATTAATTGTTAATTAAAATTAAGTAAGTTGAATTAATTAATTAATAGTTAATTATTATGTCAAAATAATATTTAATCTATTGAGCTTTAATTTCGTGGGCTAGCACCCAAATTAATTAGAGTCATATTTAAGATTAAATAGGGAAGTCTTTATTTAATTAGGATTACTAATTTGATTAAGTATCCTAATTTTATTTTGAAAATAATCTTTAAGAGACCAAATTTGATTTGGAGAGATATTGGATTGATTTTATTGTATTAGGATACAATTAAAACAATTCTTATGCTAATATATATATATATACATACATTGACTTTGATGGCAAAACTTGTTATTCACGTTGATAGACATAACTTCTTATTGAAGGACTTCTTGTTGAAGGCAAAAAAAAGACAGTGAATCAATTTCATTAATTTTGTTTGTTGTTTATGTCAGCATCAAAAAGCAATTTGCGTGAGTGAAATATATATATATATGCAAACTGAAGCTTGCGAAATGAATAACATATATATGCCATTCACGTTGCTTATATATAAGCACATCAAGTTTGCACATTAAGTTTGCGTCAAAAACAGTTTGTGTTTTTGCCGTTTGATCTCTCTTCGGAATAGTTCCGATTCGTTTCTAAAGACTTCAACATCCTAGAAAAGAAAAATGGTTTCTTTTGTTCTCAAGAGTGAGAGCGATTTGTTGGTAGAGGAGCGTTAGTGTGCCAACTAGAGGTGCAACGCTTAGTGCACTACTTCGAGAGAAAAATCAAGGAGGATATTCAAAAAGCTTAGAAAGATAACAACCATATCGATGTATATTTTGTTATAAGTGAATATTATTTATGTTGATAAATAATATATTTTGTTACATGCATGTTTAAATTAATTTAGTTTAATTTAATAGTAAATTGTTTACGTCAACAACGGCATAACCACGATCCTTAAAGTGGTTTTGGAAGAAAATTTTAAATTCCAGTCACATGAATGCTTCCGCGTTAACCCAAAACCTTACAACCACATGGTAGTTATATACAGAGGAGAAGGAGGAATGCCCAGTTCCTGGTTTGGAATCACTTGGCAAGTTGTTAAGTTTTGTTCTATTGTCAGCTGCATTTGATGAGTGAACAGCTGACCCAAGACCAACTGCAGTCAAGAAGCAAGCAACTCTGGGAAAAAAAGATCTCAGCTTTGTTGATTTTATCATCTAAGAAATAATTCAAGGTTGAACCATTTACAATCAAAACAGAGTCAATAATTGTGGAAAAAATCAGCATCAAATCATGGCATCCAAAAATCAAGTTCTTCCAACAAGAAAAACTCACTACCTATAACAACTGTAATGCTTGAAGAAATCACTTCTGTTACTGATAAACCAACAAAAGCCCAAGCATACTGTGTAGCTAGATTTCAGTGCCAAGAATCACTCCACCCGTCATCGAAACAACACAGATGGCCAATTATCCTGCATCAATTACCCTAGAATATTCAGAAACCCAACGTAAGCAATGACATATCTAGCAGACAAAATCCTTGGCCAAGTATGCTGCATCAATCAGACAATCACCATAAATTATCAAAATAAATTGCAAGAAATACATGATGACGATGCATATACCAGTATAAATGCCATTAAAATTTGATCGTATGGAAATATTTAATAGCTCAAAAGAAAGCTAGGGCCACTAACACTATCAATTAAATAAATAATTAAAATAAGACATAAGTACCTACTACTGGAATATATCAATATGTTAAACTGATCCTTTCTCATCTAGACTTCACTTGAAGATGTAAATATATCAATATGTTAAACTGGTCCTTTCTCATTCAGTTGAAGAAGGCAGCTCGTGATCTGGGATTTCCCAGCACACTAGCTGTTATTTTCCTGTTGTAAACATCTTTCTCTTAGAAAATATACCGATTCTTCTAGCAATCCTAGTTACAAAATCCATCATATGGACTGACAATAGCCTTCCAAATTTTTATTGTTCATTTATGTTTTGACAGCTCGTCAAAATCAATCATCTTTGGTCGTAATCAAGATACCCAAACTGGTTAAATTGCTTCAACTTTTAGACTGATTCCAATTATTAATTTCCCAGACTGCCACATACCAGCAAAGTTCTTTGCTGTTTTTCTAATTATAGATACCATCCTTGGGTTCCAAAAGTACAACTATAGGCCATTACTCCTGCTGCCTGCTATTTCAACTAAGAATAACATAACTGTTGCGTCTCCCTTACTCTGAAAAATCTTACATTTAAGCTGGTTTCCACCTACCTATTAAGTAATTGTATGCTACTGAATTTGTGTGTCATAACTCATTTATAATTTATTCTTAATTACGAATGCAAATGAATTTCAGATCATCTACAGTTAGAAGCCAGAAAATGATGCGAGAAAATTGGGGGAAAAATTGCAGCTATCATTTCAATAGTGCAGCAGAACTGAAGTTCAGCCAATTTATTTTCATATTTTCGTAAAGAATCTCTATTCAGTTAGATATATAAAGGTGCTGATTAACTTCTACATGAAAAAGCATAAGTTAATAATAGCAGCCACCATCAAATACAAAGGATGCTCACCTTTAATTCAGTAAGTTGGTGTGTAAAATTTGGCCTTGCAGAACCAAACTAGCCCAAATTGAAAGCTATAATTATTGCAGCCAGTAAATTAGTCACAGTATAATCAAGGTAAGTATGCTGAGGAAGGCGGCCCCGTCTTTCTAAAAGAGTCATAAAAGCAGGCCATGTACCCAAAAAGAAGAGGGAAAACAGCATGCACATTATGGCACCTTCTTTGCTTTCCACCAGATACATTTTCAATTCACTGGATATAACCCTCTCAGTTTGTAGAGTAATCAAGGATTAAATTCCCCCAAAATCCTGCAATCAACCAGCAAATTTGAGTCAATCAATAAATACCATCAAGCCTTCTATAACTATTTGGCCAAGTCCAAAATTTGATCATCAAAAGTATCAATCAGTGTGTTGCCAAAAATGATGTATAGATTTTAAAGCGTAAGTTTTGTTGCTCGCAAGTGCAGGGATTATAGTGCAATGTAAGTACGGATGTCGAACCCACGGAGACTATTTGAATCCTAAATATTTTGTTCAATTAAACCTAACTTAATTTTAAATGAGAATATCAAGAAAACCACACTAAGGCATATGACTTCACCATAGATAATTCATCTCAACCAATTCTAGTATGAGAATCCCAATTAACTCTTCATTATTGATGATCAATTTCCCTAATGTATTCAATGGCAATGTCGTCTAGTGACATCAAAAGTATTCATCCATGCAACGTCCCTATGATGTCTATGTTAGTGTCCTACACATGCCCAAGGTCTCTAAACAATGATTTGTGTGTGAATAAATCAAAATAAGTTGCGGAATACTTACATTGATCGGTAGAGAAGTTCAAAACTTTCTTTGGATGGTGGAAGCTCCAAGCTTTGTATTTGAGTTCCAAACTCTTGGGTGAGTTTCCCTATCACCTTAATTTAACTCCTTAAGTGCTAGCTGATGGAGTTGGTGCTTGGAGTGCCAATCCGAATTGTACATTTTATTATTTATTAATAAAATAACTATATTTTTCATTTCATACCCTATTAATAGCATTGTCATTACGTGTATTACAAGTCCTCCAGATTAGTCTGTCACAATAGGCTACAAGTAGATGATTATCTAGGTGTCTTCACAGCTTTTCCCTCTAGAAAGGTAGTGAGTGAAGGAATACATCAAACCATTACCCAGCCTAAACAATATGCCTTTGATTAAACCCCTTTTAACTCACAGTAGACACAGTTAATTAAAGCACAAATCATAATATTACAAGATATTATTTCGGGGCCGATTCTCTATCCCTAGTGGAGTCGCCAGACTGTAGGACACAGAAACTGGGCGACGCATGCTGTTCCGGGCTCGCGGCCCGGTTGGGAGAACGGAGTAGCCCACGAGGGACTAAACCGGAGAATAATGGAGTCGCCACCCGGTGTGAACCGGGACAAAGATTTAAGGCCGCACTCACCCCTCGCAAGGGAAGACCTCAAACCGTTGGGTTCGGAATGGTCCCTTACTTATGCCACTTGTAATAAAATGATTTGTGCAATAATCTTACCAAGCCTAAGCAACATATTTCCAAGGATAATCTACTCATAAGTTTGCATGCATAGGTACAAAGCTCATAGCTAAGTTTACATATAACATATTTTTCATGTTTGCATACAACCTATTTGTATATAAACTATGTTCGAATTCATGCATAAAGATATATTGACATACGGAAGACATACAATCTCACATTGGTAGGCACAGAAGCGCAAACACATAGCATTCATACAAGCATGCATATTAGGGAGAGACACTTAAGCGCATAATAGAAATAGATAACTAAAGAGGTAATACAAATGCATAAGGTAAAAAGAGATAACTATATGCTAAGATAGACATGTCGTGATGTGATGCATGAGGACCTGTTTACCGTGGGCGTTCGTGCGGCGTTCGTATACGCGTTCGAACGGTAAACAGAAGGTTCGCGTTCGTATAGCGTTTGATAACGCATTCGAACGGGACCAGACAGAAAACATGCGTTCGTGTGGCGTTCTGAAACGCGTTCGAACGAGGTTACAACAACGACCTCCAAAATGCAGTAAACAACATGACACATACATGAACGGATGAATCGTGGTAAAGGATTTTAACCTCTCAAAATAGAGGACCTTTAATCGAACTTACTAAGCCCATGCGCAATCAACACAATACATATATAAAAAGTAAAGACAATGATATTGGACTTCGTATACCCGATTGAACACATCTTACATTCAATCGAATATACATCAACCGGCGTGGCAAAGCATCGTGGTAAATGATTTTAACCCCTCAAAATAGGGGACCTTTAATCCAACTTACTAAGCCCATGCGCTCGATCACATCATGCATATAAAAATAAAGACAATAATATTGGCTTCGTATATCCGATTGAACACGTCTTACCTTCAATCGATTATACGTCAATCGGCGCGGTAAAGCCTCGTAGTAAAGGATTTTAACCCCTCAAAATATGGGACCTTTAATCCAACTT
>SKCR01011611.1:0-51047 GCA_019454045.1 Zanthoxylum bungeanum | reverse complement strand
CAGAGAGTCGTAGTGTATTGGGTGTGATGTCGAGACGGAAGTATCACTTCAGTCATAGTGGAGATGATGTCACGCAGGATACGGTACTAGTGCTCTTGAGTGTTGCGCAACCAATCGGGATATCGTGACCAGGTCATGAATATCCGATTATAGAGACTATGTTACCAGACATCCGATATGTGCTTCGGACGGGGTAGACACTTATCCAGCCCCAGCCCTAGCACGTGACTATCCGATACTGGGCCGATACACACAATACAATAGTATACTACGCTTGATACAGATCTTAAATATTCTTCAATGGATATGTCTGGAGAATTGGGTAGACTTGGTGCTTTGCTAGGAGTCGACCTTGTCTCGTAAATCGGTAGAACGTAGTACTTGGTACGTATGTGATTCGGATATTCCGACTACCGTATTTACTGCCAACTTATCCGGGGATCTCATGGGTCGCTTCCCGATAATCCACCGATGACGCACAACTCGCACTCTTGAATAATCTGGGATTATATAGAAGAGAGAGAAAATTAATCTAGGATTAATTACGGAGATATTTTATCTAGGATAAAATATCGTCTAGAGAGAGATAACGATTAATTTGGAATTAATCGGTAAATTAATATATTCGATATATTAAATGAAATTAGATTTCGACGCGGAATTAAAATTAGATTTTAATTCGGGCGAACGAATTAATTTAGAATTAATTCGTTAGCGACGTGAATAGTGAATTCGCTAGGCGTAATCATTTAATTACGACGCGACGGAAAAAAATTAATTTGGAATAACGAACCCGAGCCCGAGTGTGATTGCGAGCGCATTCGTATTTCGAATTCGAGTGCGGCATCGCAAGTCGCATCAAGCGTCAAATCAATCAGTCGCATCAAGCGTCAAATCACTTGTCACTTGAGTGATGTGACTTGACAACATGTCACTTTAATAAAGTTGATGTGAATAGTGATGGACATGATGTGCATAGTGTTTGCTTTTATTGTATGACTTTTTAAAAGCAAATTCAAATGAAATTCATTTTAAATTCACTAAAGTGTATAAGATACACTTGAAATGCAAATCAACAATAACATTACACATCTTTCATCTCTCTCATTTCTCTCCTCTACCTCACGCCAAAACTGAAATTTTTGGACTGTTTTTTGAAGCAAAATGGCGTGAACAATAGGGAAGCAAGAGTGGATTTTCATGGTGAAAATTCAAGTGCTAGCACACTTACGAGTCTTGCGAAGGTGGTAGGGAGGTTCCCCAATGAGCCGGGATCCGTTTGACGAAGATCGGAGCTCCGATTCACAGCTCAAATTTCTGTTTTGCAAGGCAGTGGACTGCCACCAGTGGCGCCTAAGGCAGTGAGCATTTTGGGGTTGATTCGTCTCTAAATCGACTCAACCGATCGATGTGAGTATTCCGCTAACTCCGTTGGTGTGTTCACACAATGTTTTCATTGCATGTTTGATCTTGGGACCTAGATAATAACCAACAAGATCGACATACGCAATACTACGTATACTACGCCTGATATAGATCCTTTATTCCTGTAAGGATATTTCTGGAGAATTGGGTAGGCATGGCGCTTTGCTAGAAACCAACATTGTCTTGTAAATCGGTACAAACGTAGTACGAGGTACTTACGTGTTCGGATAGTCCGACGACCGAATTTACTACCAACATATCCGGGGATCTCATGGGTCGTTTCCCGAAGATTCACCGATGACGTATGACTCGCACTCTAAATTAATCTGGGATTAATTAGAAGAGAGAGAAAATTAATCAGGGATTAATAGCGGAGATATTTTATTTGGGATAAAATATCCATTAAAGAGAGATAACGATTAATTTGGAATTAATCGATAAAATAATATATTCGATATATTAAACGAAATTGGATTTCGATGCAGAATTAAAATTAGATTTTAATTCGAGCGAACGAGTTAATTTAGAATTAATTCGTTAGCGACGTGAATAGTGATTTCGCTAGGCATAATCATTTAATTACGTCGCAACGGAAAATTTGTTAATTTGGAATTAACGAACCCGAGCCCGGGATTGTTTGCGAGCTCATTCGCATTTCGAATTCGAGTGCGGCACACAAGTCAAATCAATCGTCAAATCATTAGTCACATTAAGCATCAAATCAAATGTCACTTTGAGCGATGTGACAAGTTGTCACTTGATTGAGTGATGTGAGTTGATGTGAATAGTGATGGAAGTGGTTGGTAATTATGGCTTGACTTTTTGTATTTGCTAAATCATTTTATTTGATTTTTTGAAAATGGAATATTGTGTATTAGATACACAAAATGATAAACAAATACATAACTTCCATCTCACTCCATATAAACACGTTTTTTGAGCCAAGAAACACATCTCTCTCTCTCCAAATTATCCTTTCTCTCTCGGCATTCACTGCCATTTCTTCACTGGTTTTTGCTTGGCAGAAACCGTGACCTAGGGAAGCAAGAGTGCTTGGTTTTTGTGGCAAAAATCAAGAGAGCTAGCACTCCGAGAGACATACGAAGGTGATAGGGAAGTCCACACATGAGTCAGGAATCGTTTGACGAAGCTTGGAGCTTGACGAAGATGATCCAAAGCCAAAATCTTGGAGATGGAAAACAGAAACTGCCGTGAGCTGTGACAGTGAGCAAAAATCAGATTTTGTTCGTCGTAGCATCGCTCAACCGATCGATGTGAGTATTCCGCAACTTCGTTGATTTGTATTCGCACTTATTTCATGCTTGTTTATGATCTTGGGACCTTAGCAAACACCAACAATGGTATCAGAGCAAGGTTGAGCATGAAATTGATTTAGGGCTTAAAATTTGGGTAAAATTGATTTTGAGCATGTATAATGAAATTGGATGAATTAGTATGCTTGAATGTGTTTTAATTGATGATTGATTGAATCAATTTGATGAAATTGTGTTTGAACAAATTTCCCCAAATTTCTTGTGTTGGCCGAATACATGAGTGCCCTAAATTCTTGGTAATTTTTGTTTCGTTGATCATTGGATGACTTGAAACGATTGAGGATGTTGATTTAATGTCGATTGTGGAATTAATTGGATTGAAACCGAATCGGACATAAAATTACCTTCCAAAGCCGAGAGTTGTATATCATGTTTGGGTTTGATTTTTGATGAAATATGTTGGGCATGTTTTGTTGTAATTGAGCATGATTGATTGTGTAAATTAATATTTTAGAAATGTTAATTTGGGTGATTAATTAAGTAATACACTTAATGTAATTAAATTGGGAATTTGGAATTTGGTAATTTAATTATATTGGGCCTTAAAATTGGATTTGGGCTTGTTATGTTGTTATTGGGCCAATTGGGCTTGGTTGTACCAAGTTAGGTTTAGGCCAAATGGATTGGATCCAATTGGGCCCAAAGCCGCTTCCATAAAGCCCAAATGCGACTAATGGACCTTTAAAGTATAATTGGGCCTAATGGGCCAAAATTGATTTATGGGCTTATGGGGTAACTCCCGGATTGGACTTTGGTTATTGGGTTTGACCCGTGTTGACCAAAAGTCCACGCCTTAAGAAATTAATTAAAAGCCCATTGGACTTTAATTAAATTAACGTTGGACGTTAATCAGGCTTTGAGACCCGTTGCGATTAAATTTGGAATTTAAGTCGTAAAGGTTCTTTAATAAAGTGTAGTATTTAATTTGGAATTAAATAGTGAATTAGAATTAAATACAAATTGAATTGGATTTAATTGTGTAGTTTAATTTAATTCAAGAATTCGTACTTTGAGTATTTATTCGCAAAACGAGTTTGACTCGAGCAAAATCAAATCATTGTTTTAACATTGGATGATCATTAATTATCAGATTAATTAATTTGATTAGATTGATTGATAATATGCTTGTGTGAATACATGGTTGCGATGCATGAATAATGTATATCGGATGGATATTAGCTGGGTGGGACAATTTTAGAAATTGTTGTAATAAATTTGATTTATTAATTGGACCTGCGTGTCCAGCCTTATACCTCCATATTCTTTGTATTCTCTTCTCACATATTCCCCTCAATGTATATGAGGTTTCTTTAGAAGTGTAGTGTAACGGGTAGAAGTGATACATGTGCTAGCGGGAGAGAGAAATGGAGAGATTTGATCTAGGATCAATGTGTAAAGTATCCATCCGCATATCATTATTATTTATTATACATGCTTTATTATGTATTTAGAATGCATGTTTAAGGGTGTATGATGATGAGACCTTAACAAAGATAATAAATTGGTTGCCAATTTGCACGCGAAAAACCCTCGCAAAATATTAGCGTTTTTCCTTCCATTGAGTGATTCTCACTCAAGATCCGAGACTGGCATTGGCTTGCTGGCCAAAGTCAAGGCCTTTGTCCGTCGATGATGTGTTTGAATCACGAGAGCTTTGTTCCATGTCAGTGCCTTGTCCAAGTTTTGGTTTGTTGGCCAAAGTCAAGACCACTTCTTGTCCATCGACATTGATTACGAGGCTTTCCATGGTCAATGGGTCACGCTTAACTAGGATCACTAAGTTTGTTGTGCCAAAGCCAAGGCTTAGTTGATTCAGAGGAAAAAGGTTAGGCAATATATTGGATATATTGGCATATATAAGATATATGTTTCGGACTTGGATGTCCCCCTACCGGATCTAGGAATTGGATTGGATCCAATCGATCTTAGAGATCTACCTAGTTAATTATCATACAATTTGTTGGCCAAAGTCAAGATTGTGTGATATTTAACGGGATCCTAGCCCAATAGGAAACACAGTTTCCCGAGTACTCAACAGAGGGTTAGAGGCTCGCCGAAAAATAGTGGGAGGCAAGAATTGAATTTGCAATACTCGTTTAATTACTTGCCATACGCGCTCGAACAAATATCATTCGTCAAATAAATTAAATGTTAGTTGGACTAATATTTAAATTTTGTTTTAATAAATAGTTGGACTATATTCAAACTATTCATTTATAGTTGATTTTATAATTGGATTATAGTCATCAATATAATTGATTTTAATCTATTAAATTATAGTTGATTAAATAGTTGGACTATTATAATCATTATAATAATAGTACGTAAATCGTTGATTAAATAGTTGGACTATTAAAATCAAGATAAAATTGAAAGATTGACATTTAAAACATAATCCTATGGAAAATGTATTTAAATGGTTTAATTTTCAAATTGGGAATATAATTTCAGGATGGTCCTGGAAAATAATAAGTTACTTTATTTGATAAAATAACATATTATGCCTAAACCCGGAGTTAAGCAAATAGTAGAGCATAATGTTTGGAAGATTAATGTGATGATAACTTTAGTGCTTAATCCATTAAGCTTGTCGCAGTAGACACCTTAATTTCTGAATCAGAACTAAGGATTAGATCCTTAAAGTATGATAAAGAAATTGAAGGATCTTCATAAATCTATACTTAGATTTTAGAAGTACTAAAATTGCAATAATAACTCTTGGAGAGTTAATGACTATTCTCAATGAGATAAAGTGAAACTTTGCAATTAGGCAAGTAGCGCAAGGCGCACCTTACTTCGATGTTCTAGAAACCCGAGGCTTGGCCAAAGGCTACTGGAATATGAAAAGGGCAAAGACAATATCATTATAGTCTTCTGGGAAGATAAATGACATATCCCAAAATGTCTGCCTAAATTGTGACAAACGGGATCGCGGAAGCGTGACTGCCGTTTGGACAAGGCAGACATGAAGGAACTGAAGACGGGGCAAGGCTCTGAATTCAAATATGGTTGTCATAAATATGTTCACTACTAGAATTAAAATTGGATTTTAAATACTTAGTGTGGTACATAAATATATACTGATGTTCAGAATCTACTTTGAGCAGGATACTGACTTCAGATGAGATAATTCTGCGAATTGAAAACGGGACGAAAGTCACTGTTTTAACCATAGATACCTAATTTTAGGAACTACCCTCGGGTGTGTATCTAAATTAGGGACTCTTATAATGTAACTAGTTTGACTAGAAATATTATCTCTACATCAGTGTTTAACCCGCTGCGGGTGAACCTTTATATTCTAGAACAGTAAAGTGTTTTATTATATAAAGATGATATTGAGATAAACACATTAGATGTGAATAACAGAATTTATATTTTGAATATAAATAAATCTCAAATATATAACATGACAAACAAATAGCTCAAACTGATTTGATCAGATGAAACTTAAAAGTGGCATTGTTGTCAGGGACACAATCAAACAAGACTCGTATATCCACACTTTCGAAGAGTGGGTACTCGGACTGATTTGATTCCAATCAAATAAAGTCTACGAATATAGTTTATTGGGCAAAGTGCCTAAAACACTATTTACTTGGTAAAAGTGTAAATGCCATTGATCTATTAGCCCTAGTTCATAGTGAAGAAAGTGGGCCCATGTCTAGCTAGGCTAGATATGGATATGAATATTTCGTGACCTTTACGGATGTGGCATCGCGTTATGGTTATGTGTTTCTTTTGAAGAACACAAATCGAAAACTTTTAGAGTTTCGACACGAAATAGACAAACAGATCGGCTGAAGTATTAAACCGTCACGGTAAGACTGTAATGGAAAATACTTAAGCAATAAGTTTCTTATATACTTGAAAGAGTATAGTATTCTTTCGATGAGGACTCCTCCCGGAAAACGTCAATTTGACGGTATGTCTCAATAGGATAAACCGAATTTTGTTGGTTATGATAAGGTTAATCATGAGTCGCTCTGAGTTACCATTTCCTTCAACGGATAAGCATTAACAGTGCAGAACTTATTTAGAATAAGGTTCCATAAAAATCTGTTTGACAGACTTATATTAGATATGAACGGGAAAGAAACCGGGTTTCACATTCCTGTATATTTGGGAATGCTAGGCATATGTTTGGATGATACCAAACTAAAACCCAAATTGGATAAGTGTCTAATTGTAGGTGATCCTACCAAAGTATTTTACTTATACATCTCACTAGGGAACAATTAGATTGTTGCTCACCATGCGGTTTTCCTAAGAGGAATATCGATATGCAGTGGTAAGTGGGAGGATAGTAAAACTCGATGGAAATCGGAGTAATACTATTCAAGGCACAGATCCTTAATGGAACATATATAGTTCATCAAGGATGAAACTATACCATTAATCTTCGAATACACAAGAACCACGTATGTCGGAGAGAGTCAGAAAACAACATGGGGTATGGGTTTCTGATCTCACCTCGTAAATATGTCAATCTTTTGAGGTATACCAACTGACTACATATGAGGAAGTGATACCAGGTATCAACTCCCTAATCATGGCAAAGTGTCATGAATCTGAAATGGATTCCATGTAAATCAACAAGTTTGGACACTAGTTTTTGTACCGCAAGGCATTGTGCCTATTGGTACTATATAAGTCTTCAAGGAAGACATACATGGTAGGCAACATACCAACGTACTAAGCTAGGCTTGTAGCGGAAAGGTATCATTATCGATTCAACCTTTTACCTGTTTCCACGGTAAATCCATTTGGATAATGCTTGCTGATGCTGCATGTTTCATTTATGAAATATGTCAGCTTAACGGGAAAATCACTTTCCTGAAAAGGAAACCTTTCGGAGGACGTTTACAACATCCTATCAGTTTTGTCGTACCTAAACTAGCAAACAAGGTTTGCAGGTTATTCGATCTATGTTTAGATTGAAGCAAGCATTAGGTTCTTGGAATTATCGTTTTGATGTAATCATAATAGTTTATGATTTAATTCAAAACGAAAATGATTCTTGTGTAAATAAGGAGGTTAGTGGGAGCGCACTAACGATAATGGCCTATACAATAATGATAATATATGTCATTTCTTGGAAATGATATTCCCATAAAAACAATCGGTGAAAGCTTGGCTTTCGATAAAACTCTCCGAGAAATCGTACATTTAAAAAATATACGCGACTTGGTGTCTCATACGCTTTGAGCATATGGATTCACAAACAGGCCAATTCGAGTGATAGTCACTCGACATGTGTCACGCGCTTGCTTTGGTCCAATGAGATTTCGACACGTGGTAGACGGCGCATTTTAGCTGACCTTCTGTGATGATGACACGTGGCACGGCGCACGTTAGCAAGGTCGGCGCACGTTAGCAAGTCCATTTTCTCAGATTCTGACATGTGTCCCTCAGCGCACGTTAGCATGTCCGGCGCACTTTAGGCGTTGCGACGCGATAAGTCTTGGCGTCGCGACGCGGAAAAATTACCAAAATGCCCCTTCTCCCAATTTTCACTGTTTTGCTCCAAATCACCTCCAGAATGTCCTGAAACTTTATTTATCTACAAAATAACACAAAACACATCAAAATATTCACAAAGCTCAAGAAACTATACAAAATATAAGGTTCAATGAGTGGGAAATAGTGATAGATTTACCACTCATCACACCCCTAAACCTAACATTTTGCTAGTCCTCGAGCAAAACATAGAATAAAATAGCATAAACATCTTTAAAATTTAACTAAGCCACTTTCGTAGGGATCACAGTTGCATTTAGCGTATGCAACAAGCCTTTAAACCCCTGGGTGTCCCTAGTGGACGAGTGTAGTCTCGTGAGGGTTTACAGCAATGATACCCACAAATATTTTACAAAAGTAAAAAGGTAGTGAAACTAATGCACACAAAAGCAAAAAGACAAGCGAAAAGAGAATAAAGATGTTAGTGACTAATCACGTGAAACTTCTACTCCAAATTACTAGTTGTTTTCTTTCTTTTTAAATTACCAAATAAGTAAATTCTCCGATTATTTTTACCATTCTTCATATACACAGCCAACAAAATATTAAACAACTCATTTTTGCCCACAACAGTCATAAGTGCAGTTGATAAGAGAGTAATATTTTTGTCCTAAAGTTCTATCAGATTTCACACTTTTTTGTAGCAATGGAATAATTTTTCTCATTTTTCTGATTTTTTTCTTTGATTTTTCTCTATTTTTTATTTATATACAATATCTTCCGTCTATGTAACGAGTGTTAGGTCGGTGGCTCCCAAACCAGTTGGCTTTAGGGCACCAGGTGTTAAGACACCCCTACGGACTTAATTACCCAGACTTCAGATATATATATTTTTGCAGCATATTTGATCCATGTAACGAGCTTTGGGCCAGTGACTCCCAAACCAGTTGGCTTTAGGGCACTAGGTGTTAAAACACCCTTACAGACTTAATAACTCGGATCTCAGATGTTTTTTTTTTTTTTTTTTTTACTCCACTGCTTTTTGAGATGCTTCCTCTAATTAAACTAGAGTACTGAATATTACAGACTTTTCAATTTTAGCTCATGTCTGTATGTTACTATGTATGTTGATAATACCTGCCAACTGAGCATATGAAGATTCATTTTAGTCAATTTTATGGAGAATTCACAAATTAAATAATTTAAAAGGAAATAAACAAAAATTAACTTGTTTCGAAATAGGTTTGAGATACGTCTCAGGAGTAGAAATTCCTTACTCGGCTATCTCTTACCAATTTCACCTTTTTTAGTCAAAACAAAAACACAAAAAACACAAAATATTTTTGTAATTTTTGAAAAAATTTCAATTTTTTTGTATTTTTTTGAAAAATTTGGAACAACAACAAAAACAACATACAACTAAAAACAAGATATTAATCAACTAATTCCTCCCCCAAACCTAAAGACATTGTCCCCAATGTCTTAAACAGTAGAAGAAGAGTTTAGAAGATAATACCTGGTTCGCTGAAATTTTATAAGAAACTAAAGGTTAAGATCCAGATTAATTCGACGCCTCTTACCACGATCGTCCTCGGACCAATTTATCTTTGAAATGATAGGGTCAACTTTTGGTTCATAGGCTATGAGTTGGTCAATTAGATCTGGAGCAGTTCTGGCAGTAAATAGGAGTTCTTTTAAAGGTTTTGATATGAACCCATTTCTCCGAGCATCATCAAGAAACACACAAAGAAAATCATAAAACCCATCAACGTTGTACATCCCAATTGGTTTCTGGTGTATGTTCAGCTTCGCCCAAGATAGTACAATAAAAATTTCCTCCAATGTGCCCAAGCCACCTGGCAAAGCAATAAAAGTATCAGCACGGTTAATCATTTCTACCAGTCGTTCAGACATACATGGCACGATTAATTCCTCTCCATTTGATGGTTCAATAAGATTTGACTCTACCAAGGGTTTTGGGATGATTTCCAAAACGTGACTGCCTCCTTCCTGTACGGCCTTTGAAACGATCCACATTAGTCCGAGATTACCTCCGCCATATATTAAGTGCATATTCCTTGCAGCTAAGACTCGACCCAATTCCTGTGCTGCTTCTATGTATTGTGGTTTAGTACCAACAGTACTACCGCAAAACACACAAATGTTTTCAACTCGTCTTCTTGAAGTGGCTTCCATTTTTTACTCTGGATGTCTTTAAAAGTGCAATGATGAGTTGAATTTATAATACCTGAAAAAGATGAATAAGAATAGCACAAGTATCTTCCAAAGGACGATTAGTAGCAAAATAGTAAAATAAATCTTGATATGGTCAAAAAAGTCTGGATCTTGTCGGAGAAAATAACAAAACAAATCAATATTATCAGGAAAAGACAAAGAGATATAATATGTACAAGAATTTTCAGCTTGATTAACGTCTATGCGTCAGGGACAAGCTTCCCATCCAATTTTCTTATAAATTGGCAAACAAGGTCTTTTTTAGTCAGATTCCCAAGACTTAATTGTTGTCTTTCTTTTTGAAATTGTGTATGTAATCTGCGAAAGGCTATGTGAACATATCCACTGGGATGCGTCTCAAGAGTCGAAGATATATCATCTAAAAACTCTTTACTCAAGCCATCCCTAATGAATTTAATTTTATCTTTGCGATTATCAGACATCATTCCTAAAGAACGACAACGAGTATTGCAATTCCATCGTGCACATTTGTAACAAACACCCATTTGCTTAGCTCTACGTTTCTTTGCATAGGTGCTTCTTCCAAAACCAGGCAGATGTGAAATAAAAGAGTCAGAAGACTCACCTGCCAATCGGACTCGTGCTTCAATTACCCAACGAATATCATTAGGAATACCATGGATTGTCAATAACCTCATCCGTTCCAAGCGAGCTTTATTGACTTTCATCAGAGATTTTTGAGGGAGAGAAGGAAATTTCTTGTGAAGACTTGTGAGAGCTTCTTCCATATTGAAATGACTTAATCTGCAAAAAATAAACACAAAAAATTAAATCACACCAAATCACAATATATAAACAAATTGCATGGGTTGCCTCCCTGCGAGCGCTAAGTTTAGAGTCGTCAGCTAGACTTGACTTCTCGAACGTTAAGCTGGATCTGAAAGTGTGACACTTTTTTTTTGTCGCTCAAATGATTCTCCCCAGTAGTGTTTGACACGCTGACTGTTAACCTTGAATGTGTTGTTGGTATTGGGATCCAGTAACTCAACAGCTCCATAAGGTAAAACCTGAGTGATCACAAATGGTCCTGACCACCTAGATTTTAACTTTCCAGGAAAAAGTTTCAACCTCGAGTTGTACAACAACACCTGCTGCCTTGGTTCCAACTTTCTGTGAACTATTTTTTGGTCATGCCATTTCTTGGTCTTTTCCTTGTACACTTTGGCATTCTCATAAGCCTGTAGGCGAAATTCCTCCAATTCGTTGAGTTGGTGAAGTCTTTTCTTTCCTGCAGCTTGTGAATCAAAATTCAACTTCTTCAGTGCCCAGTACGCCTTGTGCTCAAGCTCAACTGGCAGATGGCACGCTTTCCCAAACACCAATCGATATGGAGACATACCAATGGGTGTCTTGTAAGCTGTCTTGTAGGCCCATAATGCATCATCTAGTTTTGTTGACCAGTCCCTCCTTGTTGATCCAACGGTTCTTTCTAGGATTCTTTTGATTTTCCTGTTTGAAACCTCAACCTGTCCATTTGACTGTGGATGGTAAGCAGTGGCAACTTTGTGAGTAACTCCGTATTTGGATAGGAGTGCATCGAAATATCTATTGCAGAAATGTGAACCAACATCGCTGATGATTGCACGAGGTGTTCCGAATCGTGTGAAAATGTTCTTTTTAAGGAATTTGATCACCACTTTTGAATCATTGGATGGCAGTGAAATAGCTTCGACCCATTTGGAGACGTAGTCTACAACAACCAGGATGTACAGGTTTCCGAATGATGGAACAAAGGGTCCCATGAAATCAATACCCCACACATCGAATATTTCCACTTCTAGAATGTTTTGCAACGGTCTTTCATTTCTCCTCGAAATATTCCCTGTTCTCTGCCACCTGTCACATTGAAAAGCAAAAAGATAAGCATCTTTAAAAAGAGTGGGCCAGAACAAACCTGATTGAAGAACTTTTGCTGCAGTTTTATTTCCGCTGAAGTGTCCGCCATATGGTGATGAATGACAGTGCTGCAAAACACTGTTGATTTCCTCATATGGAACACATCGTCTCAATAATTGATCAGCACACCGTTTGAACAGGTACGGTTCATCCCAGACATAGTGCTTGACTTCTTTGAAGAACTTTTTCCGTTGCTGAGTTGTCCATTCCAACGGCCATTTTCCTGATACAATGTAGTTGACATAGTCAGCATACCAATGGACTTCCTGTTGTTTCATGGAAAACAGGTGTTCATCTGGAAAAGTTTCTTTGATTGACAGATCTTTGTCAGCTGTTTCTCCATTCTCGAGCCTCGATAGATGATCTGCCACCTGATTCTCTATTCCTTTCCTGTCTCTGATCTCCACGTCGAATTCTTGCAGAAGAAGTATCCAATGGATCAATCTGGGTTTGGAATCTTTCTTTGTGATCAGATATTTGATTGCTGAATGATCTGTGTAGACCACCACTTTGGGACCCAACAGATAGGAGCAGAATTTGTCAAAAACGTACACAACTACGAGTAACTCCTTTTCAGTGGTTGTGTAGTTGAGTTGAGCTTCATTCAGAGTTCTGCTGGAGTAGTAAATGGTGTGGAAAATCTTTGCTTTGCGTTGTCCCAAAACTGCACCTACAGCAAAATCACTAGCATCACACATCACTTCAAATGGAATGGTCCAGTCTGGTGCTACAATGATGGGGGCAGAAATTAGCTTCTGGTTTAAGATCTCAAAAGCTTCCTGGCATTCTTTGGTGAAGTTGAAAGGCACATCCTTCTCCAGAAGATTGCAAAGAGGTTTTGCAATCTTGGAAAAATCTTTGATAAATCTCCTGTAAAAACCTGCATGTCCAAGAAAGCTCTGAATCCCTTTGACAGATGTTGGTGGAGGTAGTTTTTCAATTGTCTCTATCTTTGCCTCAATCCCCTTTTGTGAGATCCGGTGTCCAAGAACAATGCCCTCATGTACCATGAAATGACATTTTTCCCAATTGAGCACCAAGTTTGTATCTTCGCACCTTTGTAATACCTGTTCCAAATTTTGCAAATAATGATCAAAAGAATCTCCAAACACAGAAAAGTCATCCATGAAAACTTCCATACTCTGCTCCAGCATGTATGAGAATATGGCCATCATGCAACGCTGAAAAGTGGCGGGGGCATTACATAATCCAAATGGCATCCTACGGAAAGCAAAAGTACCATAAGGACATGTAAAAGGTGGTTTTCTCATGATCTTCTGGGGCGATGGCAATCTGATTGTATCCTGAATATCCGTCAAGAAAGCAATAGAATTCATGTCCCGCCAATCTGTCTAACATCTGGTCAATAAATGGTAGCGGAAAATGGTCCTTTCTCGTGGCTTTGTTCAGCTTTCGGTAATCCATGCATACTCTCCATCCAGTCACCGTTCTTGTTGGAATTAGCTCATTCTTTTCATTGGTAACCACAGTAGTTCCTCCTTTCTTTGGTACACACTGCATAGGACTCACCCAACTACTATCTGAAATTGGGTAAATGATGTCAGCATCCAACCATTTGATTATTTATTCTTCACGACTTCCTTCATGATTGGATTAAGTCTTTGTTGATGCTCCATTGTGGGTTTGTACTCATCATTCATCAGAATCTTGTGCATGCAAAATGATGGACTAATGCCTCGAATGTCTGCTATAGTCCAGCCAATGGCTCTTTTGTGTTCTCGTAATACTCTCAGTAGCTTTTCTTCCTGCTCCAATGTTATTGAAGAAGAAATAATAACAGGTAATTCAGAAGTGTTTCCAAGAAATGCATACCTGAGATGGCTCGGAAGTAACTTCAGCTCCAACTGTGGTGGTTCTTCAATCGAAGGCTTGATTCGATCTTTCTTGGGCAGTTCCAAGCTTTCAACTGGTGGTGTCGCTTTGAATCTGAATGGTTTGTCAAGGTAGTTGATACATTCCAGGATTTCAGCATCTAGCTCACTGTCAGTCATGTTGGTGATGCAAGCTTCAAGTGTATCTGTGGGATTTGGCTCAGTATTTTGAACGATACTTTCAACAACATCAACTCTGAAGCATTCTTCTTCATTTTCATCACTCGGGAATTTCATGGCTTTGAAAACATTAAAGGTCACTTCTTGGTCCTGCACTTTCATTGTTAGTTCTCCTTTTTGCACATCAATCACAGTTTTACCTGTAGCCAGGAATGGTCTCCCAAGAATGATAGGTATTTCTTTGTCTTCTTCCATGTCAAGGATGATGAAATCTGCTGGGAGAATTAGTTTGTTTACTTTCACCAGCACATCTTCAACAACACCTCTTGGAAATGCAAGTGTTCGGTCCGCAAGTTGCAATGAAACTGAGGTAGGCATTGCTTCTCCAATCTGCAGTTTCCTGTAAATAGAAAAAGGCATCAAGTTAACACTGGCTCCTAAATCACATAAAGCCTTACCGATGTAATGTTCTCGAATGGTGCATGGAACTGTGAAACTGCCAGGATCTTTCAAATTCGGGGGAAGTTTCCTCTGAATAATGGCGATGCATTCTTCCGTTAATGCTACTGTTTCGTAGTCTCCCAATCTCCGTTTTCGTGAAAGAATATCTTTCATCAATTTTACATAGCTGGGCATTTCTTCCAAGGCTTCTGCAAATGGAATGTTGATATGCAGCTTTTTGAATACCTCCAAGAAACTAGCAAACTGCTTGTCTAGTTTGTTTTTCTGAAGTCGCTGAGGAAAAGGTGGAGGTGGAATGATCTGATCTTTTTCTTTTTCCTTTGCTTCTTTTTCCTCCATCTGTGGAACTGCATCTTTTGGAATTTCCTCAATTGTTGCCTTGATCCCTACATCTTTGTTGATCTCAGTACCGCTTTTCAAAGTAATGGCTTGAATTTGCTCATTTCCTCGGTTCCTTGGATTGGGTTCTGTGTTGCTGGGAAGATTTCCTGGTGGTCTGTAACTCTGAGCATTGGCCAGTTGGCCGATTTGATTCTCCAGTGCTTTAATAGAAGCTGATTGGCTCTGAATCACATCATCATATGTGCAAATTGGCTACCAATTTTAATTATCTTTGTTAAGGTCTCATCATCATACACCCTTAAACATGCATTCTAAACACATAATAAAGCGCATATGATATAAAATAATAATGATATGCGGATGGATATTTTACATTGATCCTAGATCAAATCTCTCACTTTCTCTCTCCCGCTAGCACAAATATTTCTTCTACCCGTTACACTACACTTCTAAAGAAACCTCATTTACATGGAGGGGAATAGGTGAGAAGAGAATACAAAGAAATAGGAGATAAGGCTGGACTCGCAGGTCCAATTAATAAATCAAATTTATTACAATTTCCAAAATCGCCCCACTCGGCTAATATCCATCCGATATACATTATTCAAACATCACAACCATGTATTCATACAAGCATGTTATCAATCAATCTAATCCAATTAATTAATCTTGATAATTAGTGATCATCCAATGTTCAAACAACGATTTGATTTTGTTCGAGTCAAACTCGTATTGCGAACACGTACTCAAAGTACGATTTCTACGAATTAAATTAATTACATAATTAAATCCAATTTAATACGCATTTAATTCTAATTCATTATTTAATTCCAAATTAAATATTACACTTTATAAAATAAACCTTTACGACTTAAATTCCAAATTTAATCGTTACGGGTCTCAAAGCCTGATTAATATCCAATATTAATTTAATTAAAGTCCAATGGGCTTTTATTAATTTCTTGAGGCGTGGACTTTTGGTCAACTCGGGTCAAACCCGCAACCAAAGTCCAATCCGGGAGTTACCCCATAAGCCCATAAATTAATTTAGGCCCATTAGGCCCAATTAAACGTTAAAGGTTCATTAGTCGCATTTGGGCCTTTTGGAAGCGGTTTTGGGCCTAATTGGATCCAACCAATTTTGGCCTAAACCAACTTTGTACAACAAAGTCCAATAAACCCAATAACAACTTAAAAAGCCCAAATCCAATTTTAAGCCCAATAATTTAATTTCAAAAATTCCAAATTTTTCAATTAAATTACCTAAAGTGTATAGCATTATTAATTACCCAAATCAAAGTTTCCAAAACATCAAATTTGTCCAATTAATCATGCTTAACATCAATAAATCATGTCCAACATGATTAAATCAAAATCAAACCCAATTTCATGCTTCAAGAGTCTCGGCCATAAGGGGAAAATTATGTCCAAATCACATTCAATCCAATTGAACCAAATTAAACATAAATTCAACATCCCTAAATGATTTCCAAGTCATCCAATGAACAAAAAAATCAAAATCCAAGACAATAGGGCACTTGCCAAATTCGGCCATCACAAGCAAATTGGGGAAAATTGTTCCAAACACTTTTTCATCAAATTGATCTAATCAATCATCAATTAAACAACACTCAAGCATTCTAAATCATCCAATTTCATTAAACATGCTCAAAATCAAGTTTACCCAAATTTGTCATGCCCAAAATTTGGGGAAAAATGGATCCAACCAAATTTCATGAAATTGATTATGCACAACATCAATTCAACCTCATTCAAGAATACTATACTAAACAATTTAATCATTTGATGCTCAAATTGAGTTTACCCAAATTAAAGTTTTGGCCAACATTAAGCAAATTGGGGAAAATCAATCCAATTAATTTTTCATCAAATTGATTACATATAACTCTAATTAATTCATATACAAGCATTCTTAAACAAACAATTTGTCAAAAGCATGCTTAAATCAAAAAGCCCCAAAATTTGCTCAAGAACCCTAATTCGTTTTTATGCAACCAATAGCTCAAGATACCATTGAAGAGTTTCAATCAAGTCCCAAGGATCACAAACATGCATAAAAACGAGTTGAATACAACCAATGAGTAAGGCGGAATTCATACTCACATTGATGGGTTTTGATGAAATGAAGAATACAAGCCTTCAAGCTCCCTCCATAAGCTCGGCAATAGCTTCCTCATGCAGTGGACTGCTCGGTTGGTGACTGGTTTGCCTCCTCCATGTTCGGCCATTGAAGACTCCATTGAAGCTTCAAGCTTCAAGCTTTCCAAGCTCACAAATTCGTTTCCCTATCACCATAATATAACCCATGTGTGTGCTAGCACTACTCTTCTTCAATTTGCTTCTCAAAATTTCGGTCAAAACCAGAAAATTTTTGAAGAAATCGGCTTGAAGCCGTGAAGAAAGAAGAGAAAAGAGAGGGAGAGGAAGAGATGCGTAAGTGGTGAGAGAGAGAGAGAAAATGATTTTTGGTTTATATATTTATTTTATTTTCCAAAAACAAAAACAAATATATATAAATCATTTTTCATATATATATATATCAAAAGTCAAAAAGTAAAAGTTTATTAATGCTTTTTCCAACAACCATATCACTTATACTTTTTACTTTAAGTCACATCACATCACTTTAATAAAGTGACATGTTGTCAAGTCACATCACTCAAAGTGACAATTGATTTGACGCATGATGTGACTAACGATTTGACGTTTGATGTGACTTGCGTGCCGCGCTCGAATTCGAAATGCGAATGCGCTCGCAATCACTCTCGGGCTCGGGTTCGCTAATTCCAAATTAACGAATTTTCCGTCGCGTCGTAATTAAATGATTACGCCTAACGAAATCACTATTCACGTCGCTAACGAATTAATTCTAAATTAATTCGTTCGCCCGAATTAAAATCTAATTTTAATTCCGCGTCTAAATCCAATTTCTTATAATATATCGAATATATTATTTTATCGATTAATTCCAAATTAATCGTTCTCTCTCTTTAATTAATATTTTATCCCAGATAAAATATCTCCGCAATTAATCCCAGATTAATTTTCTCTCTCTCTTCTAATTAATCCCAGATTAATTAAAGTGCGAGTTATACATCATCGGTGAATCTTCAGGAAGCGACCCATGAGATCTCCGGATATGTTGGCAGTAAATACGGTCGTCGGATTATCCGAACACGTAAGTACCTCGTACTACGTTTATACCGATTTACAAGACAAGGTTGGCTTCTAGCAAAGCGCCATGCCTACCCAATTCTCCAGAAATATTCTTACAGGAATATATAGATCTGAAACAAGCGTAGTATACCGTAGTATTGTGTATATCGGCCCAGTATCGGATAGTCACGTGCTAGGGCTGGGGCTGGATAAGTGTCTGCCCCGTCCGAAGCACATGTCGGATGTCTGGTAACTATTCTCTATAATCGGATATGCATGACCTAGTCATAACATCCCGATGGTTGCGCAACACTTAAGAGCACTAGTACCGTATCCTGCGTGACATCATCTCCACTATGACTGAAGTGATACTTCCGTCTTGACATCACACCCAATACACTACGACTCTTTGATAAACCCAGAAGTGGTGTACACAGAACCGGTTAAAGCCTTGTACCACCAAGACCAAAGTCTACCGATTATCGCAAGTATTAGCGATGCAAGTCTCAGGTTAAGACTATACACACCTACCTTGATTTCGGCCTCCCATAGACACATAGTCATAATACCAATGGGATTCCGAGGGGTCTATCCAGAGCGAAGCTATTTCCCGTACCATCGGTGAAACACAACCTCCTATCGCACTTGCATAAGTATCTAATACTTATATATATGAGAACTATGCCGTTGTGCCCTCACAACGCACACAAGTGCAATACTAGTCTATTCCACATTATCGATGTCCTGTCTCGATAATACTCCGGCTAGGGATATTTAATGATTAATCCTTCGGGGACTGATACTGTCTCATATCATTCTCAGTCCAGGAACTAATCATATGGACCTCTCTTCATTTATACATCTATGGTGATTTAATCACAAATGATGAGAGTGCAATTTCCTTGTCACATAGTTAATTTGTACAACAACACCGTGATCTGTACAAATAGTGACGCTATGGGTCATATTATCCAACAATCTCCCACTTGGCACATAGCCAGTCACTCGAGTGTCTAACACCCGAACTATGTACGGTTCGCTCAAATTGTTGAGAAAAGATTTTCGTCAGCGGATTTGATTAATTATCGTCTGACGTGATTTACACGATCATCACATCGCCACGATGTATGATCCGAACGAAATCAGATGATATAGAAGTATATATCTGGATCGTCGATGAGACCTTTAATTCCTTAGCCTGTGCTGACGCCTAGCTCAGCTGCTAGAAGAACTATGTCTAATCTAATTAGATTTATTTTCGATCCAAATGGCTTCTATTGCTGCCTCAGCTGCAGCAATAATCCGCATTTGTTGTTTATTCGGCAACAGTTATCTTGCTCGGAAGATTTCCAGCTCACTGTCCCAGTGTTCAAACTTTTATAGTACCGCAGTATTTAATTGTTTGGAAACTTGCAGCAGTGATCCCAGTCACTTCAAGTTCTCCATCTCCATAGTTTAAGACAACATCTTTAGTTCTCTCAGATACTAACAGATGTTCTTAATCTTCAATCCAGTGACTATCACTTGGATTGACCCGATTGTGACTCAATATGCTCGAAGCGTATGAGACACCAATACAAGTACATTTTAAATGTACAATTTCCAGAGAGTGTTAACCAACTCCAAATCTATCCCAGTAGATCTTTATTCAGTAGTAATAATAGTTCTTCTTCTCTTTTCTTTTATGTTTTGTAGTTAAATTTCTGCTGGGGTAAAGGTGAAGCTTTTTACTTTTATAATTTAGATTAATCTCCCTTAATTATAATATATAAATTATTTAAAACCTGACTTAACAAGGATACCGCCATATTGGTCGGTTGGTAATTATTTTTAAACTAGTTTTAACCTGACTTAATGAGGATACCGCCTGGTTGGTCGGTTAGTAATTAATTATTAATTTGACTTAATCAGGATACCTCCTATATGGCTGGTTGGTAAATATCACACAGATTCATATATTATAATAAGGGAGATTTCTAAATTATAAATAGTAAAGGTAGATTAATCTCACTTTAATTATAATATGGAAATAGTAATATGAATTAAGAGTTGATTCTGCCTTAATGGCTGGTTTTAATTATGTAACATAATGTGACACCGCCTATATTGCTGGTCTTTGGGTGACAGATAATTACCGCCTATATGGCTGGTTTATGGATAAATAATAATACCGCCTTTTATGGCTGGTTCAACTTAATTAGATAATACTGGCAATTTCCATATTATGATAATTTGAGATTTCTAAAAGTGGATCCTCTAACCCCAGCATTTTATTTTATTCTAGGGAAGTGATGAAACACAATATTACTAGGCTTAATAATTGATTTTCTTTTTATGGGTAATTCTTTAGTTTGTTTATTGAGTCTTAAGCTTAATGCTTCTTGTTGTCTGATCACCAATAAGATTGATATGGTAAACTTAAAATGAACTAGACATAGGGATTTTAGGTTTCAGCCTTATATTCAATAGCCTACGATCTTCCTTGAGGATAGATAACCCTTTAATAGATTTCCTAACAGGATATGAATATACCTGTCGGGCGTGGGTAGCCATAATTGGAACTTAATCTTAATGAATCCAGGTAATTTGGTTGACATAGGAATATGGTTCAATTGGGTTATACTGGGTATTTGCGTCTAACCATTGGAAGAGGCTTTTGCATATCATCGTGTTCCAGGTTAGCAAATTAATTTATTACACATAAATAAGAGAGTCAATTCATCTTTTTAATAATATTGTGTGGAGTCACGACCCTAGATCCTTGAGTCTTTGCTTTTATTTTCCTTAGTATTTTCTTTTGAGTCTGTTTTTATTTTATTTTGCAAAACCACATTCAACCAATCAAAAGCAATCAATTCTCTTCTTCCTATAATTAGATACTTGTAAATAAATAGATTCAACAATTAATAACAACAGTAGGAATTAAGTCCTCGTGGGATCGATATTTTTATACTACTTGAACGATACGTGCGCTTGTGTTATACGTGTGTGTTTACGCCGGTCAACAAGCTTGACTTGTACCAACTTTTTTGAAAAATTGGTAAATGGTATTTTGATTTTTGAAATCAAATACACAACACACAATTTTACTCTCTCTCTCTCTCATATTTTTTTGAAAAAGCCGAATGCTCCATTTCTCTCACTCCCTCCATTGCCGAGACCTAGGGTTCTTGGTTGAAGATTTTTGATTCAAAAATCTTGCATGCTAGCACATCAATGAGTCATTCAAAGGTGTTAGGGAAACCTATCCATGAGCTTTGGAATCTCATTCACAAAGCTTGGAAGCTCAACATACATTAAAGGAAGCTTGGAGCAACAACCATGGAGGCAAAGTTTTAAACTTCTCTTCTACATCCAACCGAGCATTGTAATTATTTTCCGCTATCTTCTTTGCGTATTCACACATTTCATTTGCTTAATTGATCTTGGTTAGACCTAGAAAACCCAACATGTGCATCTTTGGAGGCCACACACTTGGGTGGCTCTTTGGAACGTGGAAGAGCTTGCTGAGTTCGATAAAAGCTTGTAGATTGGAGGGAGGACTAGAGGAGTCTTTGGTTCAAGTAAGTCTTTTTCTTTCTTTATTTTAATTAGAGTTCTTATGATAGTTAGCATGTTTAGGTTTATGTTCTTTGCATGTTTTATGAGTTTTTATGCTTATAATATATAGTAACATGCCTAGGCTTGAAGAATAATCAAAACAAATGGGTATTGGTGTTGGATAATATGACCCATAGCGTCACTATTTGTACAGATCATAGTGTTGTTGTACAAATTAACTATGTGACAAGGAAATTGCACTCTCATCATTTGTGATTAGATCACCTTTGATATATAAATGAAGAGAGGTCCATATGATTAGTTCCTGGATTGAGATGATATGAGACAGTATCAGTCCACGAAGGATTAATCATTAAATATCCCTAGTCGTAGTATTATCGAGACTGGACATCGATAATGCGGAATAGGCTAGTATTGCACTTGTGCGCGTTGTGAGGGCACAACGGCATAGTTCTCATATATTTGGGTATTGGATACTCATGCAAGTGCGATAGGAGGTTGTGTTTCATCGATGGTACGGGAAACAGCTTCGCTCTGGATAGACCCCTCGGAATCCCATTGGTATTATGACTATGTGTCTATGGGAGTCCGACATCAGGGTAGTTGTATTTGGTCTTAACCTGAGACTTGCACCGCTAATGCTTACGACAATCAATATACTTTAGTTGAGGTCGTCTAGGACTCTAACCGGTTCTGTGTACGCCAATGCTGGGTATATTGAGAATCGTAGAGTATTGGGTGTGATATCAAGACGGAAGTACCACTACAGTTATAGTGGAGATGATGTCACGCAGGATACGGTATTAGTGCTCTTAAGTGCTGGCCGGCCATCGGGATATTATGACAAGGTCATGTATATCCGATTATAGAGACTAGTTACCAGACATCCGACATGTGCTTCGGACGGGGCAGAGACTTATCCAGCCCCAGCCCTAGCACGTGACTATCCGATACTGGGCCGATATACACGATACTTGGTATACTACGCTTGATATAGATCTTAAATATTCTTAGATGAATATGACCGAAGAATTGGGTAGACTTCGTGCTTTGCTAGAAGCCGATCGTGTCTCGTAAATCGGTAGAACGTAGTACTTGGTACGTACGTGATTCGGATACTCCGACGACCGTATTTACTGCCGAATTATCCGGGGATCTCATGGGTCGCTTCCCAATAATCCAAGGATGACGTATGACTCGCACTCTTAAATAATCTGGGATTATATAGAAGAGAGAGAAAATTAATCTAGGATTAATTACGGAGATATTTTATCTAGGATAAAATATCGTCTAAAGAGAGAGAATGATTAATTTAGAATTAATCGGTAAATTAATATATTCGATATATTAAAAAAAATTAGATTTCGACGTGGAATTAAAATTAGATTTTAATTCGGGCGAACGAATTAATTTAGAATTAATTCGTTAGCGATGTGAATAGTGAATTCGCTAGGCGTATTCATTTAATTACGACGCAACGGAAAACTCGCTAATTGGGAATTAGCGAACCCGAGCCCGAGTGTGATTGCGAACGCATTCGTATTTCGAATTCGAGTGCGGCAACGCAAGTCACATCAAGCGTCAAATCATTCATCACATCAAGCGTCAAATCAAAAGTCACTTTGAGTGATTGATTGATTGATTGATGTGATTGATTGATTGAGTGATAGACACACATCACTTTATTAAAGTAAAATGAATAGTTGATGTGTGTGGTTGAAATAGTGAAAGTTGGTGGGAGTATTTACCATTTTATTTATTTGGCAAATGCTTTATATTTTTATTATGGAAAAATATATAAACCTTTTTGGAAAAGGTTTTACCAACTAATATAACACATTCATCTCTCTCCATTTCTCTCCACACTCTCACGCCCAAAATGGGCAATATTGCTCACTGTTTTTCTTTGTAAAAACCGAGCAAAGGGAAGCCAAGAGTTGGGTTTTTGTGGCAAAAACCGCAAGTGCTTGCACACTACGAGACTTGCGAAGGTGGTAGGGAGGTTCACCCATGATTCGGGATTCGTTTGACGCAATCTTGGAGCTGAATTTCGCAGCTCAAAAATCTGATTTGCAGGGCAGTGAACTGCAGTGATTGGCGCCACTTTGAGAGCCCAAAACTTGTTTTGTTTGTTGCCGATTCGTCTCAACCGATCGATGTGAGTATTCCGCTACCTCCTTTGATGTATTCACACATGTATTTCATTGCTTGTTTGATCTTGGGACCTAGATAAAAACCTAACAATTGGGCAAAGGGATAGCGGCATCATAATTTGATTTATTTAATTTTCCGCTGCGCACTCAAGACCGCTTCCCAACAGCGGTATCAGAGCATCGTTTTTATTTTGATTAGTTCTCTCTCATTTGAACTCGAAATTGGGTGTGTTAAAGCTAGTTGGAAAGCTAACACCCTGAACTTAATTTTAGGCACAAGTTTTGAATGATTTTGTTAATATTTGAATTGTGAAATTGCATTTAAAGTTCACGCATTTGTAAAAAATGTGAATAATAAATTTATTTGAATAAAATAAAATGCAATATCATAATTAAATATTAATCAAAGTTATTTAATGCCTAAAATAATTCCAACATATTAAAACTCATATGCTTGATGATTCTATGTATGATTAGAATTGGCATGATTATTTTAGGGTGCAAGCATCTAGAGACTTTCTAAGGAAATAAAGAGTGTATTGCTTATCCCTTAGCTAAGTAATTATTCCGTGATGAACTTAGAGATTTATTACCTTTAAGGCTAATAAAAGACAAGTGGGGTGGGACTAAGGCGTTAATAAAACTTTCCAAACTAAAGTTAATTTAACCAAAGGTATTACTAGAGTTAGATAATGATTTGATGTCTTCCTTCAGTCAATACCTTTTTATAGCCAAAAGTAAAAGTTGTGAAGACATCTAGATAATCATTTACTCAAAGCTTACCTTAAAGCATATTTAAAGTGTTGGACTAATTTGGAGGATCTATTGTTTATTCCTGTCACCAAGGCAATAAGAGCCTAAGAGGTAAGGGTATTTAAGAGAGTTTGCTCCACCCTCCCTCTGGGGAATTTTCAATGGAGGAATCCATTTGACAGTTATTCACTTAAACTTGCTAAAATCCTCAATAATAATTTAAGTCTAAAATTTGCCTCCCATTGTAAAGTATAGACCCAAAGTGCTTAAATCGTATTGGCAGGACTAGGCTTTACCAGACTGACCAATACCAATTTGTCCCTAAATCGTACTATTGACAATGGTTTGACTTTTTTGAGTCATAAGACGCAGCGACCCTTATGCGTGGTCTTATAACTTAGTGGCAAAGATTGGGTGTCCACAAGGACAAGCATAAGCTATGCCATGTTTGATTGCCCAACCCAATGATCAATGAATTGTGATTTATATCATAAATTGGTTGGGAACCTACCTAATTATCATATTTTATAATGACCGGCCCTAGTCAGAGTTATGAAATGATGATAATGGGATCCTTGCCCACAAGAAATCCATCATATTGGGGTTGATGCGATTTGCTTAAAATTTTAAAACAATTGAGTGGGAGAAACTTCATAATATTAAAATCCCATGTTATTATGAAACATTAATGAAAACATATTCCTAATTTTAACATTCTCTTTTAACAGGTGGGTTAAAATATTTAACAAACATTCAAATAGCAAACAAAGTATCACTTCGTTCCATCCTTGATGAGCATAAGCTCAAAGGGGACAACTACAATGAATGGTTTAGAAACCTTCAAATTATCTTACGACAAGAAAATATTTTCTATGTTCTTGAAATACCATTTCCCCATGAACCCGAAGAAGATACTGACCAAAATATATTTGATGCTTGGAAGAAACACGTCGATGATGATGAGCAAGCAATTTGCGTAATGCTTGGCTCTATGTCAGATGAACTTCAGAAAGCTCATGAAGATATGGATGCTCAAACCATCATCTTTTACTTGAAGGAGTTGTATGCAACTTCCGTTCATACCATGAGATTCCAAGTGTCATGTGCCTTATTCCAAACAAGGTATAAGGAAGGATCTGTTAGTGGACATGTGCTTAAGATGATTGGCCATATTGAAAAATTGGCCAACCTCAGGTTCATCATGGATCATTAGATAGGTCACGATCTAATTCTTCAGTCCTTACCAAAAGACATCTCTAACTTTATTATGCAGTTTCATCAGTCTAATAAAGAAGATACTTTAGCAGAATTGCACAATCTGATAAAGCAAACAGAGAAGGACTTGAAACCGGAGCTTAAAACCTCCGTCATGATTACGGGTACGGACCTGAAGCCATGAGGCCCAAAGAAAAATAAGGGCAAGGCCAAGGCTCCAGATCACCTAAAGCCCTATGGTAAGGTGGAGAAGAAAAAGGGAAAGGGGAAATGTTTCTTTTGTGGAAAGAAGGGTCATTGGAAGAAGGACTACTGTAGGAAACAGAAATCGGCGACGCTGTTCCAGGCTCACGGCTTGGTTGGGAGTACAGAGTAGCCCACGGTGGACTAAACCGGAGAACTAAAGAATTCACCACCCGGTGTGAACCGGGAAAATGATTTAAGGTCGTACTCACCCATCGCAAGGGAAGACCTCAAACCGTTGGGTTCGGAATGGTCCCTTACTTATGCCACTTGTAATGAAATAATTTGTGCAATAACTTAACCGAATCTATGCAACATATATATTCAAAAATAACCTGTATCTAGTTCGCATTCATAAAAGTAAATCCTATATCTAAGTTTGCATGCTTTAAAACTAAGTCATTATAACGGCAAACATACAATATCACACGATGAACATGTTGAATTATCAAACACAAAGAATAAATAACATCCTAAACATAAACGTAAATTAAATTACTATTGTAAAAGAAAAATAACTAAATCATGCATAAAGAAATATCATAATCATGCTTAAAAATAAATAACTTATTAGACTAAATCATGCTTAAAACGCAAGGTTGGATGAAACGAAACATGTGAATCTCTCAAGGGGTACGTGGCATTGTATCCCGAGTGCAAAATGCAATACCGTCCATTCAGATTGGGCTACGGAATTTACGTCCGGGTTTCCATCCGATATACCACAAGAGAGAACACATATTCCATTCATCCGGAAATCACATCATGCACCAATCCACAATACTCATCTGAAATAAAGTACTAAAATAAATGAAAATAAATGATAATAAATAAAGAAGGTGCCCTCAGGTCTAACCTCTTAAATCATCTCTCGGAAGTGCGCTACGCGGTTGTTGGAATGGTTGATGCTCCGTAACTCCTCCGGTTCACTAGTTCAACATTTTCCTTCGTTTTTTCACTGTTTGGGCTGCTGTATTTTACTCTGTTTTACTGCTGTTTTCGCTGGTCAGAGAATGTGTTTTAGGGACTATTTTCGGTGGTCAGGGACTGTGTTTTAGGGGCTTTTTTCGGTGGTCAGTGCATGTGTTTCAGGGGCTATTTTCGGTGGTCAGGGGCTGTGTTTCAGGGGCTATTTTCGGTGGTCAGGGGCTGTGTTTCAGGGGCTATTTTCGGTGGTCAGGGGCTGTGTTTGGTGGTCAGGGGCTGTGTTTCAGGGGGTGTTTTCAGTGGTCAGGGGCTGTGTTTCAGGGGCTGTTTTCAGTGTTTGACATGAGCATGGCTTATGTGTTTGGCGTGAGTATTGAGGGAATGTGAACGTGGCTGTGTGTGGCGTTTAAGGGCTGGCAGTGTCGGTTTTGTGTCTTCACGTGGGGGGTAGCGAGAGAGTGGCAGTGAGTGGCTTTGGTGAATTTTTTTATGTATATAGGTTATGCGCGTGGAGGTCACGCTGCTGGAGGTCGTTGGTTTAGGAGTATGTTTATGAAGATGCTTACTGTTTAGGGAGGGTGTTTCGGTGATGGTAGAGTAGAGGAGAAGAGAAAATTATTTGATTTGTTTCTTGTTGCTTTGGGCGTGAGTTGTTAGGGATAAAATGTTGGGTTTAGGCTTCTTTTTATAGGCAAATGGTTGGGGTTTACCTTGTGTGAAAAGGGAAAGGATTTGTGTAATTATAAGAGATATTTTTAATTAGGGAAGTGATTAGATATGATTTGATTTGGTTAGGAAGATGATATATTTGATTTGATTTGTTTTGTTTTATTTAGGTATGTAATTTAATCGAATTAGGAAAGCATTTGATGAGATTTGATTTGTATATTTTAATTAGGGAATGTGATTTGTCTTGATTTTAGCATGTGTTTAATATGTGTTTTTGTTTAATTTGGAAGGCGATGGGCGTGAATGGACTCCTTGGGTGTGTCTCAAATGTAGTTTTCAGGGGCTGGTTTGGGCGTGTTCAGGGGATGACTTCAGGGGCATTCGGGCATGATTAGGGGCTGGATTGGGTGTGTTCAGGGCTGACTTTAGGGGCTGGATGAAGGCTAATGGCGTGAGTGGCTGCTGCATGGGTAATGGGCGTGAGTGGTGTGAATTGTGGGGGATTTGGGCTAAGGTTGTGTTTTAAAACAGAGGTCCAACAAGCCAACTCGAAGCTAAACAAGCGAATTAAATCCAACAAGATGTCAATGTCTGACTCATCCCTTCTGACGTCTGTTTCCCGTGACTTCCATAATTTAAAGAGGTAGTGTCTCCATGTGAGACTCATCATCGGGAGTTATATGTAAAAATGCAGTGCATACAGTCGCCCCCACTTTGATGAGACTTGTGCAGTGTGTGACACTGACAATCCTATCAAAATCTATGCAATGCATTTTTACTTACTTGGCTCGCCAACTGCCACTTGACTTGCCTGTTGCTTTGGATTGAGTTGATTTGGTTGTGCTATACCCGGCGTGATAAACCTCATACCCGAGGTGTCGCGGTTGCGTCTCCATACCCAGAGTGCATAGTAGTGTCTCCATACCCGGAGTGTCATACTCGGCGTGCTAAACCCCATACCCGAGGCGTCGCGGTTGCGTCTCCATACCCAGAGTGTCGCAGTAGTATCTCCATACCCGGAGTGCCATACCCGGCATGCTAAACCCCATACGCGAGGTATCGCGGTTGCATCTCCATACCCAGAGTGTCACAGTAGTGTCTTCATACCTGGAGTGCCATACCTGGCATGCTAAACCCCATACCCAGGCGTCACGGTTGCATCTCCATACCCAGAGTGTCGCCGTAGTGTCTCCATACCCGGAGTGCCATACCCGGCATGCTAAACCTCATACCTTAGGCGTCGCGGTTGCGTCTCCATACCAAGAGTGTCGCAGTAGTGTCTCCATTCCAGGAGTGCCATACCCGGAAAGCTAAACCCTATACCCGAGGCGTCGCGGTTGTGTCTCCATACTCAGAGTGTCGCAGTAGTGTCTCCATACCCGGAGTGCCATACCCAGCATGCTAAACCCCATACCCGAGGCGTCATGGTTGCGTCTCCATACAAGAGTGTCGCAGTAGTGTCTTTATACCCGGAGTGCCATACCCGGCAAAAACTGATACTGATGCTGAAGTGGGCCTCGCCCCCGGGACTTATCCCCAAAACTGATATTGTTGCTGATGTGGGCCTCGCCCCCGGGACTCATCCCCAAAACTGATATTGACAATGTGATGGTTCATTTCAACATATTGTACTGCCTCTCACGAGATAATCATGATATTTAAACCTATTTTTGTCCTCAATGGATGCTTCTTGTGGAAACCAGAGAACCTTCAAAGTACTCAATACACTCAAATCTGATTGTCTGAATGAGTGATCTGAACTAGACTCGTAGTGTGTGTGTCCCAAGGCTCTTTCCTAGCTTAATCCTTAAGTAAGCCAACTTGATGATTTTGTCTCGGAGAATCGGATCAGTGGGTCTAACCAATCTAGTTGTCTTGATCATACTCTGTGATTACTTCCTCGTACTCAACATGATATGGTTTTCTTTTCTTTTTCTCTTGTCTGTTTCTTTTCTTTTCTTTTTGAACTTTCTCTTTTTTTTTTTCTTTTTCTCTTTTTTTTTTTTTCTTTCTTCGACACACCTACCCTTTAAGGTAGCATTTCTCCTCATGGTGGTCCTAATACTCGCCCATGGGTAGCTTCACGCTTATCGATTATAGGTGGTCTATTTTTTCCTTTTCTTTTCAAAGAATTTTTCTTTGTTTCCAACCACATCATATATCGTAGCATACGTAAACCAGGATGGACATTTAGGCAAACGGTCATTCACTGATCCGCCATCTCTTCGATTAGTCATCTCGCCGACCACTCAGGCTTGTACTGCTAAAATCCCATAATCAAGTGCTCGCAAGTCTTGCCGAGATCAACTACTCAGAATACCGGATGAGAGCACATCTCGAACTTATCGTTTCTAAGGTTTCACCCTACAGTAAACAATTTCATCACCGGACATATGCTTAGCCATCAAGGACTTCTCTCACTCTCTCTCTCTCTTTTTTTTTTTCACTTCACTGGAATTCTGCAACCATTAATAATGCGGGCTTCACCCCCTGGGATTCATTCTCGAAAACTGTTGATACTATTTTGTTGCTCTCAGCTTGCTTGTATTTTGCCGTTTTTCCTTCTGTTCTTCGAGACCTGTGAACACAAATAAAACAACAGAATAAAAACGTGTGCATACGATGTGTATGTATGCATGTGTTGAGGTACTCCATGTTCCTGATGGGTTAGACCCTCATTGTGCTCCTTGGCGCCATGTGCCCACGCATGTCTCTGATCGCCCCCTAGGTCTGCTTATAGTTTCCTCCTACCGGTTCTCTTCTGGTGATTATGCAGTTCTCTTTTGTCTGAAACCTGCAAACACATAACAACATAAAAATTGCAAGTACGTTACGTGTATGCATGCATGCATGAATGAATTTCCTATTCCCTTGAGTTAGGCCTTCCGCCAATTCCCTTGGTGACTGCTCGGTCTTCTCTTCCTCAGGCAAAGTACTGCTTCAATCTATCCACATTGATCGGCTCAGTGAGCTCGTTCCCTTCCAAATCTGACAGTCTCACTGCCTCATTTCCCATTACTTTTTGGACGATGTAGGGTCCTTCCCAGTTTGGTCTGAAATTTCCTCTCGGGTCTGTTGTCGATGGCTTCGACTGCTTAAACACCAAATCAGCTTTTCTACTCTTGGTATGACGCACCTCCTTATTGAATGCTCGAGCCAACCTCTTCTGGTATATCCGCATGTGATGTAAGGACTTCATTCTCTTCTCATCGAGCAATACCAACTGTTCAAATCTCTGTGAGACCCATTCTTGTTCAGGTAACTTTGTTTCTGCTAATACCCTCATGGGCTGTATCTCAATTTCCACCGGCAATACTGTTTCCATCACCTTTCGAGCTTCCTTTTTTCTTAAACACTTCATCTGAATGTCATTTGTTTGTCTTTTGTATAGTTCTCCTTTCAAACTCACATATTGAGAAGCCACTTCTGAATGGCTATCTTGTCTTTTCTGCTTGCTTCTTTCGGTAATTCCCCGTGTTCTAAGTATCACTGAATATCATAGTGCCAGGGTTGAATGCTTTTGTCAAATATACTCACATCGTGCAGATTGAAAGGAAGGGACTCAGGCAGGTAAGCGAAATGAACGTCTTTATTATTATTAAGGAAAAGATTCGAACAAGTAGACGAAGTCAATGTCCTTATTATTAATAAATGCTGGATCACATTTGAATAAGATCAGGGAAACAAACATCTCCATAATTTGCAACTTCGTCTTCCCCCGTCTTCTCGCTTCCTTCGACCATCAGATTCTCCAAGTGCAGTAGTTCTTTTTCCCATTTACTTCCCCTTTTTGCAACCTCATTCTCGTCACTGTCCGAGAAGTTTTCCCAGAAATTCCCCCCTGCTCTATTTCACCTTTACCATTGTTGTCCCATATCCCCATGCGAGAAGTTTGGTGGTTATGAGTTTAGAGGACAAGGCTGTCAGGTAGGCCAGAGTTGATCATGTGGGTGGGTGGAGGTTTTCAGTGCGTGTTGAGTTGCTCTTTTTCTGGGTCGGGTATTTTATGGGAATCAATGAGGTTTTGGATCTCATGCCTAAGGCGGGTAGAGTTGTCGATTTTGTGGCCTTTTTGCTAATGGAGGTAACAGTAAAGGTTCAGGTTAAGGTAGCGTGGCACAAGGTTTGGAAGTGGTTTAGGCTCTAAGGGATTTAGGAGTCCTTACCTTTTCAGCTCTTCAAACACCTCTGACAAAGGTCTACCAAGATTGGAGAATCGTCTGTTTCTGATAGGGGCAACCTCAGAGGGAGTGGGCTTGGTCCTTGAAGGTACTCCAATGGTCTTTCCATTCTGGTTGCATAACTTTCTGTTATTGGCTATACGGGGTACGGTCAAACTGGCCATAACAATGGTCAAAACTTGCAGCTGCTCAGTAATTTTGGTTACTTTGGTCTCCAATTGATCCAGGCGGGATCTCTCATTGACTGACTCGCTCATGTTGGCTGATGGTCTTCTAACGAGTCTTCCTTCTTCCCTAACCCAACGGGTATCTATGATGGCTTTTAAGACATACGGTTAACATGATGCGTGTATGTATGAGATGCATGAGATGTGTGCGATGTATGGAATATATAAGTCTGCCCATTATCATTTTAAAGCATTCAATCATACTATTGTGCGGTGCAACTTGTCCCAGTTGAAAAAGGCCCAACAGGTTTACACTTTTGCGATAACATGGCTAAACAACTTCAAATGATAAGGGGCCTAAACACAAGATGACCCATTGGCATTTCAGAAGTTTTTGGCCCAACTGCCATAAAGCATGGACTCGTCCCAGTTTAAATGGCCCAACAAGCCCATACCTCATGACAAAAAGTCAAACTGAATCCAAATGACGACGGTCCTAAACTCAAGCATAAAAGGATAGTTTCTATTAGTCCTACAACTACAGTTCATGTGCGGGTTTATAGGGGTCTAGACAAAGGCTCTCGCCGGTGAAGGATTGCCCACAACTAGGACTCCCCACTCAAGGGTTCAAGCGACCAAGTGAGCGTACTTTTTATACACTAGGGTACGTGCCAACGAGTTATGGTGCGTGACTCACTATCAAATGGATTTCTCATTGTAGATTCCCCAGAGGGAGGGTGGAGCAAACTCTCTTAAATACCCAAGCCTCTTAGGCTCTTATCGCCTTGGTGACAGGAATAAACAACAAGTCCTCCAAATTAGTCCATCACGGTAAGCTTCAGGTAAATGATTATCCAGGTGCCTTCACAGCTTTTCCTTATAGAAAGGTAGTGAATGAAGGAAGACACCAAACCATTACTTAGCTCTAATAGTGCGTTTGATTAAACCCCTTCAACCCACCGTAGACAAGGTTAACTAAAGCACAAATCACAATCATTACAAGACATTATTTCGGGGCCAATTCTCTATCCCTAGTGGAATCGCCAGACTGTAGGACACAGAAATCGGCGACGCTGTTCCAGGCTCGCGGCTTGGTTGGGAGTACAGAGTAGCCCACGGGGGACTAAACCGGAGAACTAAAAGATTCACCACCCGGTGTGAACTGGGAAAATGATTTAAGGCCGCACTCACCCCTCGCAAGGGAAGACCTCAAACCGTTGGGTTCGAAATGGTCCCTTACTTATGCCACTTGTAATGAAATAATTTGTGCAATAACTTAACCGAATCTATGCAACATATATATTCAAAAATAACTTGTATCTAGTTCGCATTCATAAAAGTAAATCCTATATCTAAGTTTGCATGCTTTAAAACTAAGTCATTATAACGGCAAGCATACAATATTACACGATGAGATGTTGAATTATCAAACACAAAGAATAAATAACATCCTAAACATAAACGTAAATTAAATTTCTATTGCAAAAGAAAAATAACTAAATAATGCATAAAGAAATATCATAATCATGCTTAAAAATAAATAACTTATTCGACTAAATCATGCTTAAAATGCAAGGTTGGATGAAACGAAACATGTGAATCTCTCAAGTGGTACGTGGCATTGTATCCCGAGTGAAAACCTCAATACCGTCCATTCGGATTCGGCTACGGTTACGTCCGGGTTTCCATTCGATATACCACAAGAGAGAACACATATTCCATTCATCCGGAAATCACATCATGCACCAATCCACAATACTCATCTGAAATAAAGTACTAAAATAAATGAAAATAAAGGATAATAAATAAAGAAGGTGTTTCAGGGGCTGTTTTCGGTGGTCAGGGGCTGTGTTTCAGGGGCTATTTTCGGTGGTCAGTAGATGTGTTTCAGGGGCTGTGTTTCATGGGCTATTTTTGGTGGTCAAGGGCTGTGTTTCAGGGGCTGTTTTCGGTGGTTAGGGGCTGTGTTCGGTGGTCAGGGGCTGTGTTTCAGGGGGTGTTTTCAGTGGTAAGGGGATGTATTTCAGGGGCTGTTTTCAGTGTTTGACATGAGCATGGCTTATGTGTTTGGCGTGAGTATTGGGGGAACGTGAACATGGCTGTGTGTTGCGTTTAAGAGCTGGCAGTGTCGGTTTTGTGTCTTCACGTGGGGGGTAGCGAGAGAGTGGCAGTGAGTGGCTTTGGTGAACTATTTTATGTATGTAGGTTATGCGCGTGGAGGTCAGGCTGCTGGAAGTCGTTGGTTTAGGAGTATGTTTATGAAGATGCTTACTGTTTAGATAGGGTGTTTCGGTGATGGTAGAGTAGAGGAGAAGAAAAAATTATTTGCTTTGTTTCTTGTTGCTTTGGGCGTGAGTTGTTAGGGCTTCAAGGTTTGGTTTAGGCTTCTTTTTATAGGCAAAGGGTTGGGGTTTACCTTGTGTGAAAAAGGAAAGGATTTGTGTAATTATAAGAGATATTTTTAATTAGTGTGTGATAGGGAAAAATCTTTTAATTAGGGAAGTGATTAGATATGATTTGATTTGGTTAGGAAGATGATATATTTGATTTTTTTTTATTTAGGTATGTAATTTAATCGAATTAGGAAAGCGTTTGATGAGATTTGATTTGTATTTTTTAATTAGGGAATGTGATTTGTCTTGATTTTAGCATGTGTTTAATATGTGTTTTTGTTTAAATTGGAAGGTGATGGGCGTGAATGGACTCCTTGGGTGTGTCTCAAATGTAGTTTTCAGGGGCTAGTTTGGACGTGTTCAGGGGCTGACTTCAGGGGCTGGTTTGGGCGTGTTCAGGGGCTGACTTCATGGGCATTCAGGCGTGTTCAGGGGCTGGTTTGGGCGTGTTCAGGGGCTGACTTCAGGGGCTGGATGAATGCTAATGGCGTGAGTGGCTGCTGCATGGGTAATGGGCGTGAATGGTATGAATTGTAGGGGATTTGGGCTAAGGTTGTGTTTTAAAACAGAGGTCCAACAAGCGAACCCGAAGCTAAACAAGAGAATTAAATCCAACAAGATGTCAATGTCTGACTCTTCCCTTCCGACGTCCGTTTCCCGCGACTTCCACAATTTAAAGAGGTAGTGTCTCTATGTGAGACTCATCATCGGAACTTATATGCAAAAATACAGTGCCTACAACTGCAGATCCTTGAAAGCCAAGGAAGCTAGGGAAGCCCAAGAGGCTAAGAAGCCCAATGCTTCAGGTATATTGTATATTATTAAACTATATTCTCAAAACTTTGAACCTTCTACTTGGGTGCTTGACACTGGTTGTGGGACTCACTTGTGTAACAATGTGCAGGGCCTGAGAAACAGTAGGAGACTCCGTCATGGGGAGGTTGACTTACGTATGGGTAATGGAGCAAAACTGGCTGCATTGTGCGTAGGGACTTATTCATTAGTTTTGCCGAATGGTTTAGTTTTAGACTTAGAATATTGTGTTTATGTACCTTCTCTAGTAAATAACATCATTTCAATTTCTGCTTTATGTAATAAAGGCTTTTCATGCCTAATAAGTTATAATGAATGTTCTATTTATTTCAATGAAATAAAATATGGAGATGGTATTTTGAATAATGGTATCTATGTCTTACAAACTAACAAAGAATGTTCAACCTCTCATATATACAACGTTAACTCCAATAATCTCAATAAATTACTTCTATGGCACAGTCGCTTAGGTCATATCAATGAAACAAGATTAACTAAGCTACATAAGGATAGGTATTTCAGACCCTTCAAATATGAACCTTATGGAACTTGTGAGTCTTGTTTACTTGTTAAAATGACCAAATTACCCTTCAAAGTTAAAAGACAGCGTGCAGCGGAGACATTAGAACTCATACACTTTGATGTATGCGGTCTAATGTCAGTCACCGCTAGAGGTGGATTCTCCTACTTCATTACCTTTATCGATGATCACTCACGATATGGGTATGTGTACCTTATGCAGTACAAATCTGAAGCCTTTGAGAATTTAAATTCTTCAAAGCTGAAGTAGAAAACCAGCTTAATAAAAGTATTAAGTCACTAAGGTCTGACCGAGGTGATGAATATTTAAGTGACGAATTTCAAGATTACTTGAGAGAAAATGGCATTGTTTCCCAGTGGACTCCTCCGAGAACTCCACATCATAATGGGGTATCCGAAAGGAGAAATCAGACATTATTAGATATGGTCCGATCAATGATGTCAGGCACGGATCTACCTCTTTCATTTTGGGGTCTTGCTTTAGAAACTGCAACACTACTACTAAACCAAGTTCCTTCTAAGACTGTTATTCAAACACCATATGAGTTATAGTCTGGGAAACGTCCTAGTCTTAGTTATCTAAGAGTTTAGGGATGTGACGCATATGTTAAGCTCACACAAACTAACAAATTGGAATGTGAATAGTAAATTTTTTTATTTGTTATTTGTTTTGAATTCCAATTCGGCCCAAACTCTTATTAGGGTTTTATAATCTCATTAAACCACTAAATTAATATCCAATGGCTAAGATTAAATTATCATTTATCTCACATCGGATTCTTAATTAATTTTGTTGTCTTTGGAGCACCTATATAAACCCAATGAATTCTTTACAAATTTTTACACCAAACCTTTCATATCTTAGGTTTATATAAGTGAGCAACTCTAAAGTTTAAGAGTAAGCTACTGATTTTGAGGATCCTTAAGTCTAATTGACTAGAGGAACCTCGAGTTAAAAGTTTTGAGGTATTTGCCTAGGCTAGCACCAAGGGCAAAATACCCGTGCACTCAAGGCGTAGTCTTGCCGTTGAGTTTTGGCTTTGGTGTGTGCATCTTTGGAGGCCACACACTTGGGTGGCTCTTTGGAACGTGGAAGAGCTTGCTGAGTTCGAGAAAAGCTTGTAGATTTGAGGGAGAACTGGATGAGTCTTCGGTTCAAGTAAGTCTTTTTCTTTCTTTATTTTAATTAGAGTTCTTATGATAGTTAGCATGTTTAGGTTTATGTTCTTTGCATGTTTTATGAGTTTTTATGCTTATAATATATAGTAACATGTCTAGGCTTGTAGAATAATCAAAACAAATGGGTCTTGGGCAAAGGGATAGCGGCATCATAATTTGATTTATTTAATTTTCCGCAGCGCACTCGCGGCCGCTTACCAACATAACCCACCACCAGGATTCCAACAGCAAAATAAAGGCCAGGAGTATGAAAAAGAACCAGGAATAACAGAAGTATTGTCTCACTTGAAAAAGCTAGAAGCAAAATATGACTCTCACGCAGCATCATATGATGCCATGTTTCAATCACAAGCAGCATTAATTCAAAGATAAGCAGCATCTTTGAAAACTCCGGAGAATCAAATGGGACAACAAGCCAATACTCAGAGTTACAGATTGCAAGGTAACCTTCCTAACAACACAGAACCAAATGCAAGGAACCGAGGGAAGGAGCAATGTCAAGCCATTACTTTGAAAAGCGGTACTGAAATCAATAAAAAAGTTGGAGTCAATGCATCTACTGAGGAAGTTCCAAAAGAAAGCAGCGAAGCAGATTAACAGATGGAGGAAAAAAAAGGCAAAAGCAAATGATCGAGAAAGAATCACTCCACCTCCACCATTTCTACAGCGTCTCCAGAAAATTAAACTAGACAAGCAGTTTGCTCAATTCCTGAAGATCTTCAAAAAACTGCATATTAACATTCCATTTGCAGAAGCGTTGGAACAAATGCCCAGCTATGTCAAATTCATGAAAGATATTCTTTCACGAAAATGAAGATTGGGAGACTACGAGACTGTAGCATTGATAGAACAATGCAGTGCCATCATTCAGAGGAAGCTTCCCCCAAAGTTGAAAGATCTTTGCAGTTTTACGATCCCTTGCATCATAGGAGAACATTACTTCGGTAAGGCTTTGTGTGATTTAGGTGTCAGCATTAACTTGTTGTCTTTGTCTATTTATAGGAAACTATAGATTGGAGAAGCAATGCCCACCTCAGTTACTCTGCAGCTTGCTGACAGATCGCTCATATTTCCGAGAGGTGTAGTGGAAGATGTATTGGTTAAAGTCAACAAATTAATTTTCCCTACAGATTTCATTATCTTTGACATGGAAGAAGACAAAGATGTACCGATCATCCTCGGGAGACCATTATTGGCTACAGGTCGAACTATTATTGATGTACAAAAAGGAGAACTAACCATGAAAGTGCAGGACCAAGAAGTTACATTCAATATTTTCAAAGCCATGAAATTCCCGAATGATGAAAATGAGGAGGAGTGTTTCAGAATTGATGTTTTAGATAGTATCACCCAGGATCCTGATGCAGTGCAACTTTCCACGAATAAACTTGAAGTTTGCATCACCAACATGACTGACAGCGAGCTAGATGATGAAATTCTGGAATGTATCAACTATCTTGACAGACCCTTTCGCTTCAAATCGACACCACAGGTGGAAAGTTTGGAACTACCGAAAAAGAAGCGAATTAAGCCCTCGATTGAAGAACCCCATAGCTGGATTTAAAGCCACTTCCGAACAATCTCAGGTACGCATTTTTAGAAAACTCTTCTGATTTACCTATGATTATTTCTTCATCTCTAACATTGGAGCAGGAATATAAGTTGCTAACAGTGTTACGAGAACACAAGAAAGCCATTGGCTGACTATAGCAGACATTCGAGGCATTAGTCCATCATTTTTCATGCATAAAATTCTGATGAACGATGAGTACAAAGCCACAGTGGAGCATCAACGGAGACTAAATCCAATCATGAAGAAGGTCATGAAGAAAAAAATTATCAAATAGTTGGATGTCGGCATCATTTACCCCATCTCTGACAGCACTTAGGTGAGTCATATGCAATGTGTACCAAAGAAAGGAGGAATAACTGTAATCACAAATGAAAAGAACGAGTTGATTCCAACAAGAACGGTGACTAGATGGAGAGTATGCATGGACTACAGGAAGCTGAACAAAGTAACAAGGAATGATCATTTCCCGCTACCATTCATTGACCAAATGCTAGACAGACTGGTGGGACAAGAATTCTATTATTTTCTGGACGGATACTCGGGGTACAATCAGATTGCCATCGCCCCAGAAGATCAGGAGAAAACCACTTTTACATGCCCGTATGGTACTTTAGCTTTCCGCATGATGCTATTTAGACTATGTAATGCTCCTGCCACATTTCAACATTGCATGATGGTCCTCTTTTCAGATATGCTAGAACAAAGCATGGAGTTTTTCACGGATGATTTTTCTGTGTTTGGAGATTTGTTCGACCACAACATGTAAAATCTGGAATATGTGTTACAAAGATGCGAAGATACCAACCTGGTACTCAACTGGGAGAAATGCCACTTCATGGTGCAGGAGGGCATTGTCCTGGGACATCGGATCTCACAAAAGAGAATTGAGGTAGACAAAGCAAAGATCGAAACAATTGAAAAACTACCTCCACCATCATCCGTCAAATGGATTCGCAGTTTTCTCGGACAAACATGATTTTACAAGAGATTTATCAAAGACTTCTCCAAAATTGCTAAACCTCTATGCAATCTGCTGGAGAAAGATGTGCCTTTCAACTTCACCAAATAAGACCACGAAGCATTTGAGATCTTGAAACAGAAGTTGGTCTCAGCCCATATCATATTAGCACCAGAGTGGACCCTTCCATTTGAGGTGATGTGCGATGCTAGTGATTTTGTTGTACGTGCAGTTTTGGGACAACACAAAGCAAAAATTTTCCACACCATTTATTATTCCAACAGAACTCTGAATGAAGCATAACTCAACTACACAACAACGGAAAAGGAGTTGCTTGCAGTTGTATTTGCTTTTGATAAATTTCGCTCTTATCTGCTGGGTCCTAAAGTAGTGGTCTAGACAGATCATTCAACAATCAAATATCTGATCGCGAAGAAAGATGCCAAACCCAGATTGATCCGTTGGGTGCTTCTGCTGCAAGAATTTGACATGGAGATCCGAGACAGGAAAGAGACAGAAAACCAAGTGGCAGATCACTTATCGAGGCTCGAGAATGGAGAAACATCTGGCAATGAACTGACAATCAAAGAAAAATTTCCTGATGAACAATTGTTTTCCATGAAACAGTAAGATATCCCTTGGTATGCTGACTATGTAAACCACATAGTATTGGGAAAATGGCCATTGGAATGGACTCATCAACAACGAAAGAAGTTCTTTAAAGAAGTCAAGGACTATCTCTTGGATGAACCGTACATGTTCAAACACTGTGCTAATCAATTACTGAGATATTGTGTTCCAAATGAGGAGGTCAATAGTGTCCTGCAGCATTGTCATTTATCACCATACGGTGGAAACTTCAGCGAAAATAAAACTACAGCGAAAGTCCTACAATCAGGTTTATTCTAGCCCACTCGGTTTAAAGATGATTACTTATTTCCTCTTCAATGTGATAGGTACCAGAGAATGACCTCTTCAAAATATTCTGGATGTGGAGATATTTGATGTATGGGGGATTGATTTTATGGGACCCTTTGTTCCATCATTCAGAAAACTGTACATTCTGGTTGTAGTAGACTATATTTCCAAATGGGTTGAAGCAACAGCATTGCCATAAAATGATTCAAAAGTGGTGATAAAATTCCTTAAAAATAATATTTTCACTCACTTCGGAACACCTCGGGCAATTATCAGTGATGGTGGCACATATTTCTACAACAGATACTTTGATGCTGTAGACACTGTATTTTTGCATAAATCCCAATGATGAGCCTCGTACGGAGGCACTACCTGATAAGTTACGGAAATCGCGGGAAACGGACGTCAGAAGGGAAAATTGAACAAATAAATACCTTGCCAAATTTAATTCCTTTGTTTAGTCTCGGGATCGCTTGATTGATCTCTGTTTTAAAATGTTAGCCTCAAGTTCGCTTAGTCAATTCATGTATTAAAATATTAATCTTGGCCCAAAACCCCCGCACCCATCCAAAGCCCATACGTACCCATCCAAAAAAACCCTAACAGCAGCTAACTCTCTTCACGCCTCTCTCCCATCTCTCGCTGGAACAAAACAAATAAACCATAATGGCCTCTCGATCCCGCTCTCTCTAACACCTCACACTCTATGCAGCCACCACACGCTCCCCTCTCTCCTCGACAGAAAAACCTAAAGAAATAAAACCCTACATCATGCCATCAACAAGGAGGTGACCAGATCTTACACACTCTCGACAGAACCACCAAGTAACCCTAGCTCTTGACTTCATGCAGCCCCCTCATTCTTCTCGACACACAACTCATTCTATTCCTCTCATGAACTCTTGCATCTCTCTCTCTCTGAACCAAAGGTGAAGAACAAAACCCTAGCTTCCCTTCACGCCTCATGCCCCCCACACAGAACACTCGACGGCCAAAAACCCTAGCTTCTCTCAACCCACGTCAATACACACACACAATTGGCAGTAACACAGAAACACACTCACACGACTTCCTCTCTCATTTTTTCTCTTCGTCTTGCCTTTTCTCCACCGAGCAAACAATAACAAACCAAAAACACGCAGCTCTCTCTCTCACGGCTGACACTTTCACGCCACTCACATACATAAACCTAGACACACACCTAGAACCACACTAACAGCCCCACTGACCGAGCAGCACCTAAGCCATCTCTCTCTTAAAAAATACCTTTGAATCCATATACTTCTCACGGCCTCAACAAAAAAGAGACATTCACACAGCAACACATGAACAAGAAGTATAAAAAACCGACACAGCCACCCCTTCTTCTCGGTTCCACATCAAAACATACGTACAGCAGTAACCTGCCTCCGACCAAGCCTTCCACTAAGCCGAACACAACAAAATCCAGCACTCACTGAACGACACAAAACAGTCCCCGAATACCCCCAAAAAATAATAAACAAAACAGTGAAACAACGAGTGAAAATAGAGAAAATAGCAAGTGGAAACAGCGAATCTGTGAACCAGAAAAATAGTGGAAATGTTAATCCTTCCGGCGACATCCTAACGCGCTCCCGGTAAGCGACTTAAAAGGTAAGAGCTGAGGGCACCCTTTTTATTATATTTTATTTTGTCGTCTGGAAACGGCATGCTTGGTTGGACGTGAAATACGTCCAACCAGGTATGTGAAGTCCTACAATGAAAACGGCCAAATTCCTTGGTCACATATTTATTATTCCGCATTTATTTCGTATTATTAGTCTTTTATTATTTCGTATTTAATTTACGTTTATTGTTGTTTTATTGTTCCACATTTGTTTGGTGTTATTTATCTTTCTTGTTATTTCACATATTTGTCTCTTCGATTATTTATTGTTATATGCATTATCATATTTCATGTATGTCAACATTGGGTTAATGATTTCGTTGTGTTAATGATTGCATGTTATCCCTTGCGGTATATCGAATGGAAACCCAGACATAAATTCCGTAGCCGAATTCGAATGGACGGTAGTGCGGTCTGTACATGGGATACAACTCCACGTACCGCTTGAGAAACACTCATGCATGTGTTTATGTCACTATAGATGCCATTTTTGTAATCTCGTTCGAACGCGTTCTCGAACTCCACATGAACGTATGCATTCTGCCTCACACCGTTCGAACGCGTTTACAAATGCTACTCGAATGCATGCATTCGGCCTTACCCCGTTCGAACGCATTTCCGAACGCTACTCGAACACATGCATTCTATCTTGTCATGCATCACATCCCATCCGCGTTCGAACGCGTTTACGAACGCTACACGAACGCATGCATTTTGGCTCACTCTGTTCGAACGCGTTTCCGAACGCTACATGAACGTGCACACACTGGACAGATTCCTTTATCATATTTTATGCATGCTTGCCTCTTTGGTTATTCCTTTCTGCATCATGTGCTTAATTATCTGCCATTATTGTTAACATTTCTATTGTCATTGCCGCACTTCTCTGATTAACATGTTTTTAGAATTATGCATTTATTTTCACTTACATATATGTTTATGGTGTGCAAACTTGTATGTCATTTGAATTATTTTGCATGTGTTGCATAATACTTGGTTACATCATTGCGTAAACCCATTCATTACAATTGGCATAAGTAAGGGACAATTGCGAACCCAACAGTTTGAGGTCTTCCCTTGCGAAGGGTGAGTGCGGCCTTAAATCATTTCCCATTTCACATCGGGTTGCGACTACATTATTTTCCGGTTTAGTCCCCCGCAGGCTACTCCGTACTCCCGACCAGGTCGCGAGCCCGGACAACGTCACCCACCTCTGTACCATGTCTACAGTCTGGAGACTCCACTGGAATGAGGACAAGAAACTCCTCGGGAATGTGAATGAGAAAGCCGGGAATGGCACTCCGGGAATGGAGCAAAACCTCGGGAATGAGGACAAGCAACTCCTCGGGAATGAGGATGAGCAAGTCGGGAATGGCGCTCCGGGAATGGAGCATAACCTCAGGAATGAGGACAAGCAACTCATTGGGAATGAGGATGAGCAAGCCGGGAATAACGCTCCAAGAATGGAGCATAACCTCGGGAATGAGGACAAGCGACTCATCGGGAATGAGGATGAGCAAGCCGGGAATGGCGCTTTGGGAATGGAGCATGGTTCATAAATGAACCATCACATCAGCAACACCTCGGGAATGAGGATAAGCAAGCCGGGAATGGCGCTCCGGGAATGGAGCACGGTTCGGGAATGAACCATTACATCAGCAACACCTTGGGAATAAGGATTAGCAAGTCGGGAATGGCGCTCCGGGAATGGAGCACGGTTCGGGAATAAAGCCCAGGGAACAAAGCCCACTCTTAACGCATTTCGGGAACAAAACCCACTCTCTACACAGTTCGGGAACAAAGCCCAGAGAACAAAGCCCATACTCAGTACAGCTCGGGAACAAAACCCACAGTCAACATATTTCGGGAATAAAGCCTAGGGAACAAAGCCCACTCTTAACACAATTTGGGAACAAGAGCCACAACTCAAATTGGGAATAAGACCCACAACTCAAATCGGGAACAAGACCCATAACTCAAATCGGGAACAAGACCCACAACTTAATTCGGGAACGAGACCAACAACTCAAATCGGGAACAAGACCCTCAACTCAATTCGGGAACAAGACCCAGGGGTCAAAGCGCCTCGCCATCACTCACATTAGTAATGTTTCGGGAATGAACCATCCACTTATAAAGTAACGGTTCGGGAATGGACCACCTCTCATACAGTAACGGTTCGGGAATGGACCACAATCTCATATGATAACGGTTCGGGAATGGACCACCTCTGATACAGTAACGGTTCGGGGATGAACCATCCACCTCTCATACAGTAACGATTCGGGAATGAACCATCCACCTCTCATAAAGTAATGGTTCGGGAATGGACCACCTCTCACAGTAACGGTTCGGGAATGGACCACCTCACAATAACAGTTCAGGAATGGACCACCTCACAGTAATGGTTCGGGAATGGACCACCTCTCACAGTAACGGTTCAGGAATGGACAACCTCACAGTAACGGTTCGGGAATGTACCACCTCTCACAAAGTAACAGTTCGGGAATGAACCAGGGGTCGAAGCACCTCACCACCATCAACTCAGTTTGAAGTATCTCGGAATAACAGGTAAGTTAAGCAACGGCTGTCGAGCCAGGTAAGTAAAAATGCATGCATGACTTTAATAGGATTGTCACTGTCACACACTGCACAAGTCTCATCAAAATGGGGGCGACTGTAGACACTTCATTTTTGTATAAAGCCCAATGATGAGCCTCGTACGGAGGCACTACCCGATAAGTTGGGGAAATCGCGGGAAACGGACGTCGGAAGGGAAATTCAACAAATAAATACCTTGCCAAATTTAATTCCTTTGTTTAGTCTCGGGCTCGCTTGATTGATCTCTGTTTTAAAATGTTAGCCTCGGGTTCAATTAGTCAATTCCTGTATTAAAATATTAATCTTGGCCCAAAACCCCCGCACCCATCCAAAGCCCATACGCACCCATCCAAAACCCACTTGCATAACCCTAACCCAAATGAACCACTATAAAACATAACTTAAACCAAACCCTTCCTTTCCCCTTCTATTTTCCCCACAACCACACGGCAGCTCTAATACATCTTCTCCTCTCCAACCTCTCTCATTCTCGCCTCCGTCATCTCTCTCACCTCTCTCCCCTTCCCCTTCATAAATAACAAACAAAAAAAAAATGCACAAAACAATAGAAAACCCTAATTTCCTCTCTCCTTCCTTCTCCAACAGCTCTCGGCTCTCTCATCTCTCAACAAAAAAAAAAACCCTAACAGCAGCTAACTCTCTTCACGCCTTTCTCCCATCTCTAGCTGGAACAAAAAAAATAAACCCTAATGGCCTCTCGATCCCGCTCTCTCTAACACCTCACACTCCATGCAGCCACCACACGCTCCCCTATCTCTTCGACAGAAAAACCTAAAGAAATAAAATCCTACATCATGCCATCAATAAGGAGGTGACCAGATCTTACACACTCTCGGAAAGAACCACCAAGGAACCCTAGCTCTTGACTTCACGCAACCCCATCCTTCTTCTCGACACACAGCTCATTCTCTCCCTCTCATTAACTCTTCCATCTCTCTCTATCTGAACCAAAGGTGAAGAACAAAACCCTAGCTTCCCTTCACAGCTCATGCCCCCCACACAAAACACTCGACGACCACAAACCCTAGCTTCTCTCAACCCACGTCAATACAAACACGCACTTGGCAGTAACACAGAAACACATTCACACGGCTTTCTCTCTCACTTTTTCTCTTCATCTTGCCTCTTCTCCACCGAGCAAACAATAACAAACCAAAACCACACAACTCTCTCTCTCATGGCTGACACTTTCACGCCACTCACATACATAAACCTAGATACACATCTAAACCACACTAACAGTCCCACTGACCGAACAGCACCTAAGCCATCTCTCTCTCACAAAATACCTTTAAATCAATATGTTTCTCACGGCCTCAACCAAAAAGAGACATTCACACAGCAGCACGTGAAAAAGAAGTATAACAAACTGACACAGCCACCCCATTCTCGGTTCCACATGAAAATAGACGCACAGCACTAACCCAGCACCGACCAAGCCTTCCACTTAGCCGAACACAACAAAATCACAGCACTCACTGACCGACACAAAATAGTCCCCGAATACCCCAAAATAGTGAACAAAACAGCGAAATAGTAAGTGAAAATAGAGAAAACAGCGAGTGGAAATAGCGAATCAGCGAACTAGAAAACCAGCAGAAATGTTAACCCTTCCAGTGACGTCCCAACGCTCTCCCGGTAAGCGACTTAAAAGGTAAGACTTGAGGGCACCCTTTTTATTATATTTTATTTTGTCATCCTGGAAACGGCATGCTTGGTTGGACGTGAAATACGTCCAACCAGGTATGCGAAGTCCTACATAGAAAACGGCCAAATTCTTTGGTCACATATTTATTATTTCGTATTTATTTCGTATTATTAGTATTTTATTATTTCGCATCTAATTTACGTTTATTGTTGTTTTATTGTTCCGCATTTGTTTGGTGTTATTTATCTTTCTTGTTATTTCACATATTTGTCTCTTCGATTATTTATTGTTATATGCATTATCATATTTCATGTATGTCAACATTGGGTTAATGATTGCGTTGTGTTAATGATTGCGTGTTATCCCTTGCGGTATATCGGATGGAAACCCATACATAAATTCCGTAGCTGAATTCGAATGGATGGTAGTGCGGTCTGTATATGGGATACAAATCCACATACCGCTTGAGAAACACTCATGCATGTGTTTATGTCCCTATAGATGCCGTTTCTGTAATCTCGTTCGAACGTGTTCTCGAACGCCACATGAACGTATGCATTCTTTCTCACTCCGTTCAAACGCGTTTACAAATGCTACTCAAACACATGCATTCGGCCTTACCCCGTTCGAACGTGTTTTTGAACGCTACTCGAATGCATGCATTCTGTCTTGTCATGCATCACATCCCATCCAGTTCGAACGCGTTTACGAACGCTACATGAACGCATGCATTCTGCCTCACTCTGTTTGAACACGTTTCCGAACGCTACACGAATGCGCACACACTGGACAGATTCATTCATCATATTTTATGCATGCTTGCCTCTTTGGTTATTCCTTTCTGCATCATGTGCTTAATTATCTGCCATTATTGTTAACATTTCTATTGTCATTGCCGCACTTCTCTGATTAACATGTTTTTAGAATTATGCATTTGTTTTCACTTACATTTATGTTTATGGGTGTGCAAACTTGTATGTCATTTGAATTATTTTGCATGTGTTGCATAAGAATTGGTTACATCATTACGTAAACCCATTCATTACAATTGGCATAAGTAATGGACCATTGCGAACCCAACGGTTTGAGGTCTTCCCTTGCGAGGGGTGAGTGCGGCCTTAAATCATTTCCCAGTTCACACTGGGTGGTGACTCCATTATTCTCTGGTTTAGTCCCCCGCGGGCTACTCCGTACTCCCGACCGGGCCGCGAGCTCGGACAGCTTCGCCCACATCTGTACCATATCTACAGATGCACTTCTATCCAAATACAGAGTCACTCATAAAGTTGCCATTACTTACTATCCGCAGTCAAATGGACAGGTTGAAGTTTCAAACAGGGAGATCAAAAGAATTTTGGAGAGAACCGTTGGATCAACAAGGAGGGACTGGTCTACACAATTAGATGACGCATTATGGGCCTACCGGACAGCTTACAAAACACCTATTGGTATCTCCCATATCGAATGGTGTTTGGGAAAGCATGTCATTTGCCATTGGAGGTTGAACATAAAGCGTACTGGGCACTGGAGAAGTTGAATCTTGATCTACAAGCAGTATGAGAGAAAAGGCTCCACCAATTGGAACCAAGAAATGCCAGACTATACAAAGAAAAGACCAAGAAATGGCATGCGCAAACAATTGGAATGCTGAAGAAGTTGAATCTTGATCTACAAGCAGTCAGACAGAAGGTGTTGTTATAAAATTCATGGTTGAAACTTTTCCCTGGAAAGCTGAAATGAAGGTGGTCAGGTCCATTTGTGATTACCCAAGTTTTACCCTACGAAGCTGTTAAGTTACTTGATCCCAACACCAATGATACATTCAAAGTTAACAGCCAGCGTGTCAAGCACTACTGGGGAGAAGTCCCTTTTTAGCGAAAAAAAAAAGTGTCACACTTTCAGATCCAGCCTAACATTCGGGCACTCATGTCTAGCTGACGACGTTAAACTTAGCGCTAGCAGGGAGGCGACCCATGTAATTTTTGCATATATTCAGATTTTTTGTGTTTTATTGTGTTTAATTTTTTTAGGTAAAGTCACATTTCAGGATGGAAGATATTCTCACAAATCTTCACAAGCAATTTCCTTCTCTCCCTCAAAAATCTCTGATGAAGTTCTACAAAGCTCGCATGGAACGAATGCGACTTCTGATGATCAAAGGTATTCCTAATGACATTCGTTGGATTATTGAAGCACGAGTCTGATTGGCAGGTGAGTCCTCTGACTCTTTTATTTCATATCTGCCTGGTTTAGGAAAAAGCACATGTGCTAAGAAAAGAAGAGCTAAAAGATTAGGTGTTTGCTATAAATGTGCACGCATGACATGTAATACTCGTTGTCATTCTTTAGGAATGATGTCTGATAACTGTGAAGATAAAATTAAATTCATTAGGCATGGCCTGAGTAAGGAGTCTTTAAATGATATATCATTGACTCTTGAGACGCATCCCAGTGGATATGTGTATCATGAAATTCGTATATTATATATACAATTTTAAAAGAAAGGCAACAATTAAGTCTCGGAAATCTGACTTTAAAAGACACTGTTTGCCAATTTATAAGAAAATTGGATGGGAAGCTTGTCCCTGACGCATAGATGTCAATCAAGCCACTACTTCTTGTAAATTTTATTATCTCTTTGTCTTTAACTAATAATTGTGATTTTCTTTTATTTTCTCTGACAGGATCCAGACTTTTTGACCTTCACGATATATTTTACTGTTTAGTTAATAATTGTCATTTGGCAGGTACTAGTGCTATTATTACTCACCATTTTTCAGGTTTTATAAATTCATCTCGTCATTGCACTCTTGAAGACATCCAGATTTGAGAAAGAAATAATAAAATAATAAATTAATAAAAAAATGGAAGCAACTTCAAGAAGACGAGTTGTAAACATCTGTGTGTTTTGTAATACTAGTGTTGGTTCTAAACCAGAATTCGTTGAGGCATAACAGGAATTGGGCCGTGTCATAGCTGAAAGGAATATGCACCTAGTATATGGCGGTGGCAATCTTGGACTAATGGGGATCGTTTAAAGGGCTGTACATGAAGAATGAAGTCAAGTTCTGGGAATCATCCGAAAACCTTTGGCAGAGGCGAATCTTATAGGACCATCAAACGGAGATGATGCATCATGCCATGTATGTCTGAACGAATTATTGGAATGATTAACCGTGCTGATGCTTTTATTGCTTTGCCAGGTGGCTTGGGCACAATGGAGGAAATTTTTACAGTGCTATCGTGGGCGAACTTAAACATACACCAGTAACCAATTGGACTGTTTAATGCTGATGGATTTTATAACTTTCTTTGTACATTTCTTGATGATGCCCGGAGAAATGGGTTCTTGTCAAAACCTATAAAAAATATCCTCTTCACTGCCAGAACTGCCCACGATTTAATTGACCAACTTTTAGCCTTTGAACCACAAATTGACCCTATCTTTTCCAAGATAAACAGGTCTGATAATGATCATGGTAAGAAGCATCGGATAAATCTGGATCTTAACCTTTAATTTTCTTTTTAGATGTAGAATTTAAGCTAACCAGATATTGTCTTCTAAACTCTTCTTCTACTTTTTAGACATTGGGGACAATGTCTCAATTAGGTTTGGGGGAGGGGAATAGTTGATTAATATCTTATTCTTATTTTTATTTTTATTTTTTCATTGTGTTATTTTTACTTGTTTTTTAGTCAAAAATTAAAAAAAAAAATTTGTTTTTGTGTTTTAACTTGACTAATCAGGTGAAATTGGTGTGAGATAACTGATCAAGGAATTTCCACTTCTGAGACATATCTCAACCTATTTCATAACAAGTTAATTTTTGTTTATTTCCTTTTGAAATATTTAATTTGAGAATTCTCCATAATACTGATTAAATTGGATCTTCATATGCTCAGTTGACAAGTATTATCAACATGCATGGTAACATATGGCCATGAGTTGTAATTGAAAATTTTGTAATATTAAGTGCTTTAGTTTAATTGGAGGAAGCATCTAAAAAAACAATAAAAAAAAGAAACATCTGAGATCCGAGTAATTAAGTCGGTAGGGGTGTTTTAACACCTAGTGCCCTAAAGCCAACTGGCTTGGGAGTCACTGGCCCAAAGCTTGCTACATGGATTAAAGATGTTATGTAAATAAATAAATAAAAAAAAGAGAGAGATATATCTGAAATTCGAGTAATTAAGTCTGTAAGGGTGTCTTAATACCTAGTGCCCTAAAGCCAACTGGCTTGGGAGTCACTGGACCAAAGCTCGCTACATGTATTGAAGATGTTGTAAAAAAATCAGAAAAAGTTTCATTGCTAAAAAGGTGTGAATTTTGATATAACTTTAGGACAAAAATATTACTCTCTTTTCAACTACACTTATGAATATTGTGGGCACAATGAGCTGATTAATACCTTGTTGGTTGTGTATATGGAGAATGGTAAAAATAATACTTATTTGGTAATATAGAAAGAAAGAAAACAACTATTAACTTGGATAAGAAGTTTCACTTGTTTAGTGACTAACT
>SKCR01011610.1:0-49963 GCA_019454045.1 Zanthoxylum bungeanum | reverse complement strand
CACTTCACACTTTCTCAACGGTATTCACGCGTTTTTCCAAGCTGTGAATTATGATGATTAAGAAACTGGAAGAGCAAGGAAAATTCAATATCAATAGACTACTCTAATTACTTTAGGAACTAACAAAAAAGACTGCTGCAATTGCCTATATTTTATTATCAGTCTACCTAAATATTATAAAATATATCAAATTTAAATATATCAAATATTAGATATATATATATATATATATATAGTATGAAATAAGTAGATTTTTTTAAACTTTCAATATCTTTTTTAATTTTTAAATGGAATGGGAATAAAATTTTAAAATTTATGTATGAATTTCTCATAATAATAATTTGAAGTAAGTAGGAAAAAAAAAAAGTGACAGAGAGAACCTTTTTGAAATTAAGTGTAGGCTTCCCAACCAGATTCCGCCTCATTTGCAGGAAGCCTTGGCTCGGTAATGTTGCAACCGGCTCGGCTCTCAATGCGATTAAAAGTTAAATCGAGTTAAGACCGGTTTTATTTCTTCGAGCGATTGCGCAATCAAACACAATTCTTATTTCTTCTCTTCTCTTCTCTCTTTCAGAATCTTTCGTGGCGTATTTATCCTGCCAGGAGGAATGGCCAACAAAAAAAACAAAGGCTCGACTCGTTAACGGCTTCGGCTCCAGCAAGCTGACTTACGCACGAGACATAGTCTTCCCCAAAGAGGCAAGAGAATGAAAAAGAGATGAGGTGAGGAGGTCGTCAGCCTAAGGGAGGCATTCGGTACACCCACCAACATGTTTTCCAATACCCCGGTTGTCTTTATCTTTCTCCACAAAGGCACGCCCCTTGATCCTCACAAGTGAGTCGGTTAATGCCTAGCCTTTGACCGCTTTTTGATGGATGTATTGGCTTTCACAGTTGAAAATGGTAGCCGGATTTACTTTTCCAGTCTCCAGTAACCCAAATAAATAGTCTATCGTAGCTCTCGGGCAAGAAAGAAAGAAAAGAGAGAAAAAATAAACAACCATAAAGTCGTTAATGCTCCTCAATACTTCACCGGTCATTTCAAGTGCCGTGGATGGCTTACAAATAGAAGGAAATGCATCAAAAAAAGAGTTGGTCAAATGAGTCCAAAAATGAGCGGAATGGAGTCCCCTAGGGGCGTGACTCGGTGGTATAGAGTTCATGATCTCACTTTGAGATCCTAAGTTCGAATCTAGGAAATGCATTTCTTGTAAGAGTCTGGTACAGCCGGGGGTTTTACATGCTCTGTTTAAGCCCATAATATGGTTTGGCGGCAGAGTTTTCAACGATTCCAACAAAAACAATGAGCGGAATGAGGTAGAAACCTCATTGATCGACTTTTGCAAAGATGAATGGGCGGCCGATAGGAATTAGGATTTCTTCCATGGGCAGCATTTCGCCGCCATGAAAGCAGAATCCATATACTGAAGTCGGCGATGAAGTGACGATAGTAGACCAAACGGGCCGGCTTAGAAGCAAGCTACTTATCGCTGAGAATTCTTTGCAGGTGAGAGATGTCAAAGGGCAAGTGCAACCTTGTAATGGAGTAGAGAACGTTACGAATCAAACAAAGAGCTGTATTTATTTAACAACATCCAACTAGATGCAGTTCCACCACCTTTGTGTAGCTCTCAAATCAAATCAAGTAAGTCTTCCCTCCGCTGGAAAGAACGGAGTCTAATTATCATTCCCTTCCTGCATCACTAGAAAGATAAAGCAATCGAAGAGTGAAGTTATGAGCTAACATGAGTCGAAGTTAGGCATATTGTCAACTCTTCGGCTGAAAGTGAACTACCAAAGTGGTACGTGAGAATGTTGGCCCTACAAGCCTCTGGGGATCTCGCCTCCGGGGTTCTCTTTGAAAGTTGGAATATCTGAACTAAGTGTTGGACAATTATGACCCATAGCATCACTATTTGTACATAACATGGTGTTGTTGTACAAATTAACTATGTGACAAAGGAAATTTCTCTTTTATCATTTGTAATTAGATTACCAAGATAAATAAATGATAAAAGGTCCTTACGATTAGTTCCGGATTGAGATGATATGAGACAGTATCAATCCACTAAGGTTTAATCATTAAAATATCTCTAGTCGTAGTATTATCGAGATTGGACATCGATAATGCGGAATAGACTAGTATTACACTTGTGTGCGTTGTGGGAGCATAACGACATAGTTCTCATATATTTGGGTATAGGATACTCATGCAAGTGTAATAGAAGGTTGTGTTTACCGATGGTACGGAAACAGCTTCGCTCTGGATAGACCCCTCGGAATTCCATTGGTAGTATGACTATGTGTCTATGGAAGTCCGAATCAGGGTAGGTGTATTTGGTCTTAACCTGAGACTTGCACCGCTAATACTTGCGACAATCAATATACTTTGGTTTTGGTCGTCCAGGGCTTTAACCGGTTCTGTGTACGTCTCTTCTGGGTATATTGAGAATCGTGTGTATTGGGTGTGATGTCAAGAATGAAGTATCACTCCAGTCATATGGAGATGATGGTCACGTCGGATACGGAACTGGTGCTCTTATGTACTGCAGTCATCAGGATAATATGACAAGGTCATGATTATCCGATTATAGAGACTAGTTACCAGAGATCCGACATATGCTTCGTACGGGGCAGACACAATTCCAGCCCCAGACCTTACATGTGACATCCGATACTGGATCGCAATACGCAATACTATGTATACTACGCCTGATACAGATTACATATTCCTTTAAGAATATTTCTGGAGAATTGGGTAGGTACGGTGCTTTGCTAGAAGCAAACCATGTCTTGTAAATAGGTAAAAACGTAGTACTAGGTACGTACGTGTTCGGATAGTTCGATGATCGGATTTACTGCCAACATATCCGGGGATCTCATGGGTTACTTCCCGAAGATTCACCGATGACGTATGACTCGCACATTATTAATCTGTGATTAATTATAAGAGAGAGAGAAAATTAATCTAGGATTAATTACGGATATATTTTATCTGGGATAAAATATTAATTAAAGAGAGAGAACGATTAATTTGGAATTAATCGATAAATTAACATATTTGATATATTCAACGAAATTAGATTTCGACGCAGAATTAAAATTAGATTTTAATTCTGGCGAACGAGTTAATTTAGAATTAATTCGTTAGCGATGTGAATAGTTATTTTGCTAGGCATAATTATTTAATTAAATTTGATTTAATTACGTCGCAACGGAAAATTCGTTAATTCGGAATTAGCGAACCTGAGCCCGGGAGTGTTTGCGGGCCCACTCGCATATCGAATTCAAGTGCGGACACAAGTCACATCAAGCGTCACATCATTAGTCATTCAAGTGATGGATGTCTTGTCACTTTGAGTGATGTGATGTCTAGTCACTTTTGAGTGATGTGAGTTGTTGAGGGCATTAATTGCCATTTTGGCTCCAAAATTTGTTTGACTTTTTGAAAGGTATATACCAAATTTTGGAAATCAATTTTTTGGGAATTGTTTTAGAAACACAAACCAACTCATCACACTTCTCTCCTCTCCCTCCACTTTCGGCCAATGGCCAATCTTTCTCCCAAAATTTCTTCAATGCCGTGAGCAAGAAGAAGGCCAATGGGAAATTTTGTGGCAAAATTTCTAGTGCTAGCACACATTTGGAGTCTTACAAAGGTGATAGGGAAACAAACCCTTGAGCATGGAATCTCATCTTAAAGCTTGGAGCTTGAAGAAAACAAATGGAGCATAAAGAGGACCATTGCTGTGAGCTTCAATGGTGGAGCAGAAATTTTTTGTTGTTCCTCGCATCGCAAAAGCCGATCAAAGTGAGTATTCCGCAACTTTACTTATCGTATTCACACTTTTAAATGCTTAAATTGATCTTGGTTTGACCTAGAAAACCCAACAATGGTATCAGAGCCTTGTTTAAACATGAAATTGATTTAGGGTTAAAATTGGGTAAAATTGATTTGAGCATGTTTGGATGAAATTGATTGTTTGAATATGCTTGAATGATGATAACATAGTGTTATGCATGGTCAATTTGATGAAAATTGAATTGGATGAATTTTCCCCAAAATATTTGGCTTGGCCGAATGTGTAGGATGCCCTAAATGTCATGGTAATTTTGATTTTTGATCATTGGATGAGTTGAAATCACTTGGGATATGTTGATTTAGGATTCAATTGGATTGAAATCGGAATTGGACAAAAAAAATCCCAAATTGCCGTGAATGATGAAGCATGGAAAATGAATTGATTTTTTGATTCAATAATGTTGGACATGTGTTGATGATGATTAGCATGATTAATTAAGAAAATTGGTATTTTGGAAGTGTTAATTTGAGTAATTAATTATGCCTATACACTTTGAATTAATTAAATTGTGATATTGGAATGTTGTGATTTAATTAATTGGGCTTATTTTGGAAATGGGCTTGTAAAGTTGTATTTGGGCTTAATGGGCTTGGTTGGGCCAAGTTTGGTTTAGGCTAATTGGTTGGATCCAATTGGGCCCAAAACCATATCCATAAAGTCCAAATATAATTAAATGGGCCTTTAATATTTTAATTGGGCCTAATGGGCCTAAATTGATTTTTGGCAAATAAGGGTGATTCTTTAATTGGGCTTTGGTATTTGGGTTTGACCCATATTGACCAAAGTCCATGCCTTAGAAATTAATTAAAAGCCCATTGGACTTTAATTAAAATGACATTGGATGTTAATTGGGCTTTGAGACCCATAAAGATTAGATTCATAATCTAAGTCGAAAAGGCACATTAATAAAGTGTAATTATTTAATTTGGAATTAAATATAGAATTAGTATTAAATACAAATTAAATTGGATTTAATGTTGTAGTTTAATATAATTCGAGAATTCGTACTTTGAGTACTTATTCTTAAAACGAGTTGGACTCGCTCAAATCAAATCGTTGTTTGAACATTGGATGGTCATTAATTTCAGATTAATTAATTGGATTAGATTGATTGATAACATGCTTTGTGTGAATACCTGGATGTGATGTATGAATAATGTTTATCGGATGGATATTAGATGGGTGAGGGCAATTTTGGAAATTATTGTAATAAATTTAGAATTTATTAAATTGGACCTGCGTGTCCAGCCTATTACCTCTTGATTCTTTGTATTTCTCTTCTCACCTATTCCCACAATGTAAATGAGGTTTCTTTAGAAGTGTTATGTAATTGGGTAGAAGTAAGATTTGTGCTAGCGGGAGAGAGGAAATGAAGAGATTTGTTCTAGGAACAAGTTGTTTTAAATATCCATCCGCATATCATTATTAAATTTATTTACGCGCCTTATTATGTTTTTAGAATGCATGTTTAAGGGTGTATGATGAGACCTAATCAAAGATAAACATTTTTCCTTCCATTGAATGATTCATTCTCAAGATCCAAGATTGGCACTAGTTTGTTGGCCAAAGTCAAGGCCTTTGTCCATCACGGATGTGTTTGAATCATGAAGGCTTTGTTCCATATCGCATGTCTTGTCCAAGTTGTGATTTGTTGGCCAAATTCAAGATCACTTCTTGTCCATCGACATCGATTACGAAGCTTTCCAAAGTCAATGGGTCTCGCTTAACTGGAATCATTAAGTTTGTTGTGCCAAAGCCAAGGCTTAATTGATTCAGAGGAAAAAGGTTAGGAAATATATTGGATATATTGGCATATATTGGATATATGTTTCGGACTTGGATATCCACCTACTGGATCTAGGAATTGGATGAGATCCAATTGATCTTAGAGATCTACCTAGTTAAATATCATACAGCTTGTTGGCCAAAGTCAAGGTTGTGTGTTATTTAACGGGATCCTAGCCCACTAGGAAACAAGGTTTCCCGAGTACTCAACAGAGGGTTAGAGGCTCGCCGAAAAATAGTGGGAGGCAAGTATTAAATTTTCAAATTCGTTTAGATATTTGCCAATACGAGCTCATTTCAATTTTTCGTCAATACTTAAATAAATATTAGTTAGACTAATATCGTTGTTTTAACTAAAACAGTTGGACTGTATTCAAACTACTTCAATTTATTAGTTGATTATATAATTGGATTATAGTAATCAATATTTGAATTTAACCAATTAATTATAGTTTATTATATAGTTAGACTATATTAATCAATATATTAAAATAGTACCTGAAATCGTTGATTGGATAGTTGGACTATAGCAATCAAGAATAACTAAAAGATTAGCGTTTAAAACATAAACCTGGGTAAAAATATCTTTAAACGGCTTTAATTTTCAAATTGGGAATAAAACATCAGGATAGTCCTGGGAACTAAGAAGTTATTCTATTTGATAGAACAACCTCTTGGGCCTAAGCCCGGAGTTGAGCAAATAGTAGAACATGATCTTTGGAAGATCCATGTGATGATAACTTTAGTGCTCAATCCTTTATGCTAGATGCAATGACACTTTAATTCCGTCGTCAAAGTTAAAGATTAGATCCTTGTACCATGAAGATGAAATTAAAGATCTTCATAGATCTATTTTGGATCTTAGAAGTACAAATTGCATAAGAAGCTCTTTAGATCGTGTACGTTAGAGGGTACATCTGTTGAACACTAGGTGTCACAGATGATTGCTGACATCGATCAGCTAGGTTAGCTAGGCATTACCTACGTGGCCGAGACTACCAAAGATTTGATCTTATAGTCTCTACCCGAAAGTTGGGGCAGGTTCATTTTGAACCTAGAGTAAATTCTTGGAGAATTGATGGCTATGTTCTAGGAAGCAAAGCCAGAGCTTCAAAAAGGGGCAAAGGCAAAATCATCACAGTCTTCTGGGAAGACAAATGACATATTCTAAGATGTCTGCCTAAACTGTGGCAAACGGGGTCACTGGATGCGTGACTGCCGTATGGACAAGGCAGACATGAAGGAATTGAAGGCGGGGCAAGGCTCCGACTTCAAGTATGTTTGTCATAAACATGTTCACTATTAGTTTCAAAATTGGATTTTGATACTAAGTATCGTACATAAATATGTACTGATGTGCGGGATCTGCTGATAAGCATGATACTGACTTCATTTGAGATAGATATGCGAATCGGAAACGGGACGAGAGTCGCTGTTTTAACCGTAGAATCCTAAGTTTAGGAACTACCCTTATGGTGTGTACTTAAATTAGGAGACTGTTAAAATGTAACTAGTTTGACTAGAAACATTATCTCTATATCAGAGTATAACTCGTTGCGGTATACTTTTATATTCTAGAACACTAAAGTGTTTCATTTTATAAAGATGATATTGAGATAAGCACATTAGATGTGAATAACAGTATTTATATTTTGAATATAAATGAATCTCAAACATATAACATGACAAACAAATAGCTCAAACTGATTTAATCAGTTGAGGCTTATTTGTGGCATTGTTATCTGGGACACATTAAACAAGACTCGTATATCCACACTTTTAAAGAGTGGATACTAGGACGGATTTGATCCTATTCAAATGATGTCTACGAATCTAATTTATTAGGCAAAGTGCCTAAAATACCTTTTACTTGGTAAAAGTACAAATGCCATCGATCTGTTAGCCCTCGTTCATAGTGACGTAAGTGGGCCCATATCTAGCTAGGCTAGAGGTGGATATGAACACTTTGTAACCTTTACGGATGTGGCATCGTGTTATGGTTATGTGTTTTTTAAAACACGAATCAGAAACTTTTGATAAATCAAAGAGTTTCGACACGAAGTAGAAAAACAGATCGGCTAAAGTATTAAACCGTCACGGTTAGACCATGGTGGAAAATACTTAAGCAATAAGTTTCTCGAATATATGAAAGAGTATAATATTCTTTCATGATGGACTCTTCACGGAACACCTCAATTTGATGGTGTGTCCGAAGTGAGAAACCAAATTTTATTGGACATGATAAGGTTAATCATGAGTCGCTCTGAGCTACCATTTTCCTTCTAGGGATACACATTTAACAGTGCAACACTTATTTTGAATAAGGTTCCATAAAAATGTGTTTAACAGACTTCATATTAGATATGAACAAGAAAGAAACTGGGTTTTCTCATTCCTGGTGATTTGGGAATGTTGGGCATATGTTTTTGGATGATACCAACTAGAACCCAAATTGGATAAGTGCCTAATTTGTAGGTTTATTGTGGAACACAGGAACTGGGCGACGCATGCTGTCCCGGGCTCGCGGCCCGTTCGAGTAACGGAGTAGCCACGGGGAACTAAACCGGAATAATGGAGTCGCCACCCGATGTGAATCGGGAAAATGAGATTTAAGGCCGCACTCACCCCTCGCAAGGGAAGACCTCAAACCGTTGGGTTCGGAATGGTCCCTTACTCATGCTACTTGTAATGACAAGATTTATGTAATATTTAATCAGGCTTAAGTATCACTTGTTTCCAAGAGTATCATGCTTCTAAATTCACATGCATAAAATAAAACTTACACCTAATTCACATTATCTCACATCTAAGATTGCATGCTTGAAATACCTCAAATTAACAACGAACATACAATTCATTTAGCATATCATGTTCACGAAAAACACAAGCATACATACTAACCGTACAAGCATACATGTGAGCACTTTTCCAAGTGATACGTGGAATTGTATCCCAAGTACAGACCGCACTACCGTCCATTCGGAATCGGCTACGGAATTTATGTCTGGGTTTCCATCCGATATACCACAAGAAATAATACTCCAAGTCATCATTACATAGGTATATGAATCGTAATGCGTTAAATCAAGACTAAGGCAAATGACGCAACCCATGGAATAAACATGCTTTTCATTATGATGTGCACAAAGATAAGAATGACTATATGGGATTTCATAAAAAATCACCTAAGAAACAATTATACATGGCATGTGATGAATATATCTCAGTTCAGTGTGTTCGCGTTCGTGTAGCGTTCGTAAACGCGTTCGAACGGTAAACAAAAGGTTCGCGTTCGTATGGCATTTGATAACGCATTCGAACGAGACCAGACAGAAGACACGTGTTCATGTAGCGTTCTGAAACGCGTTCGAACGGTAAACAGAAGGTTCACATTCATATAGCGTTCGAGAACGCGTTCGAACGGAACCAGACCTGATGCATGATGAGACTAAGGAAGTGCGTGTGCGTTCGCGTAGCATTTGAAAACGTGTTCGAACGGTAAACAGAAGGTTCGCGTTCGCGTAGAGTTAGAGAACGCGTTCGAACGGAACCAGACCTGATGCATGTAACACAAAGAATAAAGACAACAATGTCAAGCTCAGTATTTCCGATCAAACGTATCTTACAGTCAACCGAACACACATCAACCGGCGCGGCGAAGCATCGTGGTAAAGAGCTTTAACCCCCTCCCCAGGGGATCTTTCATTCCACTTACTAAGCCCATGCGCTCGATTGAATCATTCATACAAAGAATTAAAAGCAATAATATCAAACGTAGTATGCCCGATTGAACGTATTTTGCATTCAACCGAACACACACATCAATCGGCGCGCGAAGCATCGTGGTAAAGGGCTTTAACCCCTCCCCATAGGGGATCTTTCATTCCACTTACTAAGCCCATGCGCTCGATTGAATCATTCATACAAAGAATTAAAAGCAATAATATCAAACGTAGTATGCCCGATTGAACGTATTTTGCATTCAACCGAACACACATCAACCGCGGCGGAAGCATCGTGGTAAGGGCTTTAACCCCTCCCCATAGGGGATCTTTCGTTCCACTTACTAAGCCCATGCGCTCGATTGAATCATACATAATAAGCAACATGCAGAATTCAAGTGACGAAAAATAAATAAATAAATCAAAGCACATGGAACAACAGAAGGTGCCGTTTATTCAAGTGGTACGTGGAGTTGTTCCCAAGTACAGACCGCACTACCGTCCATTCGGATTCGGCTACGGAATTTACGTCTGGGTTTCCATCCTATATACCGCAAGAGACGACACTCTTTCATTCATCCAATACCCACAACACACATCATACACAAACAAGATTCAACAAGTAATTAAAATACAATCAAAAATCAAATAAAGATAAGTGTGAAAAGTACCCTCAGGTCTAACCTTTTAAGTCGTCTTCGGACTTGCGTTTCACGAGATCGGAAGGGGTAAAAGCTCCTTACTCTTCCGGTTCACTGGTTTAGCGCTTAGCTCACTGTTTGTGCTGTTTCCTTGCTGTTTGGCCTCCGTTTTGCTGTTATTTCCTCTGTATTTTCTGCTCGTTGTTCAGGTCACTGTTTGATATTTCAATTGGACTGTTTTGGGTGTTCTTTGTGGGTTTTAAGTGCAGTTTTTATGTTGCTATTTTTAGGGATAATATTCGGTGTACGTAGCTGATGTTTTGATGGTTATAGGGGTTGTGAATGGCTGTTGTATTTTCGGTAATATAAGGGGGTTTGAGGGCTGTTGTTTTCGTTAATGTGTGGGTGGGGGTGAAGAGAATTGTTTGTTATTTCTCCTGTGATTTGCGTGTGATGTCTAGTGTTTCTTGCTGTAATTTTCGTGTGAGTTGTGTGTATCAGCTAGAGGAGTGCATGTCTTTGGTTAGGGGTTGTTTATATAGAGAAGGGCTAGGGCTTCACCTTGTCTCACAAGGAAGGGATTTTGGCATTAAATGAGGATTTGATTTGGTGTTGAGCAAGGAAAGTCAAAGATTGAGGGGGGACAAATCTTGGCTAGATTAGGAAGTCAATATATTTAATTTGTTATGATTGATTTTAATTAGGCATGACACCCTTTTAATTTAGTATGTGATTTGTTTAGTTAGGAAGTTAATATATTGATTTATCTTTATTAGGTATGATTATATTTTATGTTTTATTTAATTGAAATGGTTTAAATATTTTATTTAATATTTAATGTTTAATTTAATTAATTGGGATGTGTTTTATGGGCTTTGGGGGGCTAATTGGGCTGGGGTGCGAGGCTAGCAGCAAAACCAGAAATACCGACTCCGTTCGAACGCCCATTCGAACACTACACGAACGTCCGCAATCTGCCTGACGTTCGAACGAAGTAACGAACGCAGCACTAACGAAGACAGTGAACTTGTGAAATGAACTTGATGACGTACTTATTCTGAATTTCTCCTTCCGACCTCCGTTTCCCGCAATATCCTTAGCTAAAAAGGTAGTGCCTCCAACTGAGACTCATCATCGGGTTTCACATGCGAAAATGCAATGTCTACAGTCGCCCCCACTTGGATGGGACTTGCGCAGTGTGTGACTTTGAACAATCCTATCAAAGTTATGCAATGCATTTTCACTTACCTGGCTCGGCTGCTGCCTCTGCTGCTGAGTTGGTGCTGCGCGGACCTCGATCCTAGGACGCGTCCCGATAATTGCAACCGACAACAGGGGCACCTCGACCCTGGGCACCTCGACCCGGAACTACACAACTGACACGGGGGCACCTCGACCCTGGCACCTCGACCCTGGGCACCTCGACCCAACACCGCTGACTATAGGGACCTTGCCCTCGAACTGATGATGTAGTGGGTACCTCGACCCTGGGCACCTCGACCCTGGGCACCTCGTCCCGAACTACAACTGACAACGGGGCACCTCGACCCAACACCGCTGACTATAGGGACCTCGCCCTCGAACTGATGATGTAGTGGGTACCTAGACCCTGGACACCTCGACCCGGAACTACAACTGACAACGGGGGCACTTCGACCCTGGGCACCTCGACCCAACACCGCTGACTATAGGGACCTCGCCCTCGAACTGATGATGTAGTGGGTACCTCGACTCTGGGCACCTCGACCCGGAACTACAACTGACAACGGGGCCTCGCCCTCAAGCTGATATGGGCCTCGCCCTCGAGCCGACATGATATGGGCTTCGCCCCCAAGCTGATATGGGCCTCGCCCCTTGGGACTCATCCCAAAAACTGAAATTACGCTGACGCTGCTTGGCTCATTTCTGCGCCTTTTCTCCTTTCTTCGAACCAGCGAACACAAAACGAAAACAAACACGAAGAGAATGCAATGTTACGTGTATGCATGAATGATTTTTATTCGTTGGGTTAGGTCTTCTGCTAATTCCCGTGGTGACTACTCGGTCTTCTCTCCCTCAGGCAAAGTATTGCTTCAATCTGTCTACGTTGATCGGCTCGGTGAACTCATTCCCCTCCAAGTCTGATAGCTTCACTGCTCCATTTCCCATTAACTTCTGCACTATGTAAGGTCCTTCCCAGTTTGGTTTGAATTTTCCTCTCGGATCTGCCTTCAACGGCCTCGACTGCTTAAGTACCAAATCACCCTTTCTGATCTTGGTAGGACGCACTTTCTTGTTGAATGCCCGGGCTAGTCTCTTCTGATACAACTGCATGTGATACAAAGACTTCGTCCTCCTCTCATCCAACAGTGCTAACTGATCAAACCTCTGTGCGGCCCATTCTGGTTCCGGTAATTCTGCCTCTACTAAGACCCTCATAGACTGTATTTCCACTTCTACTGGCAATACTGCTTCCATTCCATAGACCAAAGAGTAAGGTGTGGCCCCTGTTGCTGTTCTCACTGATGTTCTGTACCCCCACAAAGCATACGGTAATTTCTCGGCCCAATCTCTGCAATTTTCTGTCATCTTGGCTAGAATCATCTTTATAGTCTTGTTGGGTGCCTCAACTGCCCCATTTGCCTGCGGCCTATACGGTGATGACTTGTGGTGGCCTATCCCATACCTTGTAACATTGCATTCGTCTCTCTTTGAAACTGAAATCCGTTGTCCGTCACTACATGATGCGGCATACCATACCGACAAATGAGGTTCCGAGCTAAAAACTTTGCCATCTACTTTGCTGTAACATTGCGGAATGATTCGGCTTCCACCCACTTCGAGAAGTAATTTACTGCCACTACTATGAAGCGATGCCCATTTGATGCATTCGGTCGAATTTCTCCAATCATATCAATCCCCCATGCTGAGAAAAGCCACGGTTCTGACAACCCGTGCAATTCTGTGTGCGGTAAATGATTCAAATTACCATGTGCTTGACAGTGATGACAGTGCTTCACCATCTTCGCGCAATCTGTTTCCATGGTCGACCAATAAAAACCTTGTCTCACTATCTTGCGAGACAGATTCAACCCGTTCATGTGCGGACCACATACCCCGGCGTGTATTTCTTCCATTACATGCTGAGCTTCTTCCTCTCTCAAACACTTCAACTGAATACCGTTTGCTTGTCTCTTGTACAGTTCCCCTTTCAAAGTCACATACTGGGAAGCTAACTTCTGGATAGCTATTCTGTCTTTTCTTCCTGCCCCTTCCGGGAGTTCACCATGTTCCAGATACCTCTGAATGTCATTATACCAAGGTTTACCGTCGTCGACCCCAACTTCCAGAATTCTTTCCATCTCATAAACAGGTTGGCTTACTGTTGTCAGTATCAACGGTCTCATCACTAACTTTTCTGGATTTTCCCAAGTCGCTGCAAGTGTAGCCAATGCATCTGCCATCTGATTCTCTTCTCTCGGTAAGTGTTGAAACTTACACTCGGGGATAACCTGTGCCAACTTTCTGAGGTGAAAGAGGTAAGGTTTCAACCATTCTTCTTTCAATTCCCATTCTCTCCGCATCTGCTCGACTACCAACATAGAATCTTCGTAGACTTCCACACTCCCGGCCTTCAAGGCTATCAATGCTGTCAAAAAAAAGCACATGCTTCATACTCGGCCATGTTATTAGTCACTCTGAATGTCAACCTCTTGGCCAAAGGCAAAGTCTCTCCCTCGGGGGTTACTATCACGATCCCGATTCCGGCTCCCTTGTAATTCACTGCTCCGTCAAAGTACATCTTCCATCTCTGAACTGTTATTGCTTGGATCTCTTCATCTGGAAATTCAAACTTATACTGATCCCCCTCAACAGGTTGCATTGCCAGAAACTCTGCTACTGCTCGCCCTTTGATCACTTTGGAGGTGAGATACTCAATGTCAAACTCTGTCAGCAATACCAACCATCTGCCCAATTTTCCCACTAGTGAAGGCACTGAATGAAGATACTTCAGAGGATTCTCCTTTGCCACTACCTGGATCTTGTATGACTGGAAGTAATGTCGCAACTTTCTGGAAGCCCATACCACGCAAGACAGATCTTCTCAACCTCCTGATATCGAGCCTCATACGGGAGCATCTTCTTACTCAGATAGTAAACGGCATGTTCTACCCCTGTCTCATCTGCCTGTACCATCATTGCCCCCAGTGCTTCTGATTCTATAGCCAAATACAGTATCTAAGGTTTGCTCGGTCTCAGAGGTTTCAATACAGGTGGCTTTACCAAGTACTCTCTGATTCTGTCGAAGGCTGTCTGACACTGTTCATTCCATCTCACTGGCTGATCTTTTCTCAACAGTTTGAAGATAGGCTCACATACCGATGTCAACTTGGCTATGAACCGACTGATGTACTGAATCTTCCCCAAGAATGCTCTGACTTTTTCTGTCTTCGGTGCAGGCATTTCTGTGATTGCCTTGATCTTTTCGGAGTCTACCTCTATTCCGCCCATTCCACTGCATGACCAAGCAATTTCCCTGATGTCACCCCAAAACACACACTTCTTAGGGTTTAGCCGCAGGTTGTATCTGTCAACTCTCTGAAGAAACCTTTCCAGTGCTTCAATATGCCCAACCCTTGTCTCTGATTTCACCATCATGTCATCCACATACACCTCAATCTCTTTGTGCATCAAGTCGTGGAATAATGTAGTGGCCATCCACTGATAGGTAGCCCCGCATTCTTAAGCCCAAACGGCATAACCTTGTAACAATAAGTACCCCACTCAGTAACAAATGCAGTCTTATGTTTGTCTTCCTCGGCCATGAGAACCTGATTGTAACCTGAAAACCCATCTGCAAATGAATACATAGCAGATAAAGCTGCACTATCAACCAGAACATCTATATGCGGCAGAGGAAAATCATCTTTCGGACAAGCCTTGTTGAGATCTCTGTAGTCTACACACATTCTGACCTTCCCGTCTTTCTTTGGCACCGGTACTATATTAGCCAACCATTCAGGATACTTTACTACTTCCAAAACCCCACATCTATCTGTTTCTTAACCTTCTCTCTGACTTTCTCAGCCCATTCTGGTCTCATCCGTCGGAGTTTCTGTTTTACTGGCCTCATATTCGGATAAGTTGGTATTGTGTGTTGGGCAATGTTTCTGTCTACCCCGGGCATGTCCTCATAGGACCAAGCAAAACTTTGGCATATCTGACCAACACTGCTTCTAGTTTTGTCCTCTCTTCAGAGGTAACTTCACTTGCAATCAGAATTTCCTTGGGGTTCTCAAGCGTACCCAAGTTAAATGCAGTAGTTCTGGCCGAACTGATATCAAATATGCTTGATTCGTGCAGAGTAAATGGAAATGACTCAGGCAAGTAAGCAAAAGAAATGTCTTTATTATTGGATAATGCGGAAGTACATTCAAACAAATCAGGAAGGTAAATGTCTTCATCATCTATAGACACTTCTTCCTCTGCAATCAGGCTTCCTCAAGCTTTTCATCCTCTCCCAGAGTCAGGCTCTCCAACTTCATCAATTCTTCTTCCCAACTCTCTGCTTCCACAGCTTCTTTATCAGCGGTTTCTCACCCAACAAATCCTGGAAGATCTCAAATCCAGGTACCACAATCCCATTAACTTCCACAGGTTCAGGCTCCCCTTGATATCCTGAAGCTTTCACAAAACATTCCATCAGTTTCAGGCCCTTTTTCTTGACCTTCGGTTTTTCTTCATCAGATCTATACCCAAACCTTTCCGACTGGTCTGTCCTCTGAAATCTGGCAACTTTGAACCTTCACCTAGTTCAAACTTCATTTTTTCATGATCCTAGCCACCCTAGGATCCACCTATTCCTCAAAAGTAGCTGACACCTGAAACCTTGTGAAAGGTTGTATATCCAAGGCAGCCACGACATTATCTACCTCACCCGATAGTAATAACTTCTCCCTCATACGGGAACTTGATCATCTGATGCAAAGTGGAAGGCACGCCCCCAAGTTTGTGAAACCAAGCCTTCCCAACAATAAGGCAAAAGTGGCTGGGATGTCCAGCACTGTGAACTCAACCTCATCTTCAATTGGCCCTACCTTGACCATAGCCACAAAAGTACCCCCCACCCCCCTTTTATTGTCATCATAAGCCTTGATAGTCATGCTGGAGAGGTCCAAGACTGTTGCTTTCATACCCAATCTTGCCAAAATTTTCAACGGGCACACATTGATGGACGAACCGTCATCCACCATTACACATGAAGTTCTCTTGCCCCTCACCTCGGCCCTGATAAATAGAGGCCTGTTATGATTCCTCCCTTCTGCTGGGAGTTCATCCTCAGAAAAAGATATCTGCAAAGCTTCTTTCTGAACTGACCCAACAAACATTGCAGGGTTGGCATCTTCCGATACCACAATATTGCTCAAGGCCTCAACCATGGCCTGCCTATGCTCCCGAGATGCACATAACAGTTCCCAGATACTTACTTGTGCTCTAGTATTCCTCAATTGCCTCAGCACTATATCCCCATCGGCATTTTCTGCAGTCTCAACCACTTTTCTACCCTCTGTCAAAACTTCCTTACCCTTTTCTGCCATATCACTGTAAAAACGACCGCTGCGCGTCATTCCCTTACTTCTCTACTCATCAATGCTAGAGAAATCAAGCCAAAAGTTTTTCCCCTGCTCAGTCTCATCTTCACTAGTACTATCTCAGATTCCAAGGCAAAAGGCTTGAGGGTGGAAGGATTTTAGGACAAGTCTTATGGGAGGCCAGAATTGATCATATAGGCTGGTGGTGGTACGCGCGTGGTAATTGGGTAAGGGGTTCTGTGTGTGTCAGGCTGTTCTGTTTCTGGGTCAGGCATTTCTTGGAGTCTATTAGGTCTTGGATTTCATGGCGGAGTCGGGCGCAATTGTCAGTGTCATGGCCCTTTTGTTGGTGAAAGTGACAGTAAAGGCTTAGGTTATAATGTGATGGTAGGGGATTGGGTAATGGTTTGGCTTCCAAGGGTTTTAAGAGAGCCCTTGCCTCTTCAGTTTATCTAGCACCTTGGACAGGGGCCTTCCCAAGTTGGAAAACTGTCGGTTCCGGATAGCGTAATCTCAGCAGAAACGGGCTTTGCTCCCGATGTTCCCCCAAGGGCCTCCTGTTCTGACCATAGAATTTTCTATTCTCGGCCTCTTCTTCCTCAATATCCATGACAGTTTCCCTCAACTGCCGAAAGTCTGCAATCATGGAGGTCATCCTCCTCAACTTGCTGTAAATGGAGGGCTTGGTGCCCTTGATAATCATCTTAATATGATCCTTCTCCGAAGGCCTAGTCTGCATCTTCAATAACTGACCCCTCCACCGGTCCACATACTCCTTAAACTCTCTTCCGCTTTCTGCTTAACATTCTCTAGATCACGGAGTGACATACTGTTTTAGGAAGGCATCAGCCAACTCCCTCCAATCTTCCTTCACTTTCTTCTCCAAACTGTGGTACCACACCACGGGAGCTCCTTCAAGCGACATTCCAAACATTTTCTGCACTTGGCGCTGAGATAAGCCAACTGAACTCATGACTGATACAAACTGTCGGAGATGCCACCCTTGGATCCCCATTTCTGTTAAACTTAGCCATATCAGGCATCTTGAACTGTGCCGGCAACTGTTCCTCGAAAGTCAGTGTGTCATAATCTACAAATCAATCTTCATTCTTACCCCTCATCTTGCGGGTAACCGATTCAACCTGATCCTGAAGTTTCTGTAACTCTGCCTTGAGACCCAGATACTCTGCCCGCTGCATACTCTGCCATATCATCATCAAAAGCGGGGGTATCATCCCCCAACTGTTCGGAGATTCCTCTTGCCTCACATCCCCAGAATTAACCCCGGCACGAGACCCAGCTATACCAGCCATAGCATTAGTCAAAGCTTGCAACTGTTCGGTGATCTTGGCGAGACCATTCTCTAACTGATCCATACGGGATACCTGATTATCGAATTCACTCATACTTTTTCTTTTAGTGAGTCTTGTCCCTTCTCTAACCCAAACGGTATCTATGATGTCTTTTTGAGACATAGATGGTGTTAACATGATATATGTATGTATGAGGTGCATGAGATGCATGTAACATATAAAACATACTAAATCAATTAAAATTTTCAAACAAATCGGCCCGTTATCATTTTAGAAGCTTTCGGGCTAATTGTCATAGGAGTGAACTCATCCCAATTTAAATGGCCCAACAAGTTCACGTCTCATGGAAAGGAGCCCAACTAAATCCAAATGGTAATGTTCCGAACACAAGCACAAAGTGGCCCATCAACACTTAGAAGCCTTTGGCCCAATCGTCATGAAATACGTTCTTGTCCCAGTTTAAATGGCCCAACAAGCCCATATCCCATGACAAATGGTCCAAATGGATCCAAACGACGATGTTCCCAAACACAAGCATAGAAGAAAGATAATGCAAACATATCGTAATAATTTCTACATAATGGCCCATCAACATTTCAGAAGCTTTGGGCCTAATAGTCATAAGGTACGAACTCGCCCCAGTTTAAATGGCCCAGCAAGTCCACATTTCTGACAATAGTCCAACTGCATCCAAAAGAGGATGGTCCACAAGCACATACTCAAGGAAATAATTGTTACTTTAGCCAACCCGGTCTACGGGTGGGTTAGCAAGAGTATAGACAAAGGCTCTCATCGGCGAAGGATGGCCCACAACTAGGTCTCCCCACTCAAGGGTTCGAGCGACCAAGTGAGCGCACCCTTTTTTATACACTAAGGTACGTGCCAATGAGCTATGGTGTGTGACGGACTGTCAAATGGATTTCCGTTGTAGATTCCCCAGAGGGAAGGTGGAGTGAGGCTCACTTAAATACCCAAGCCTCTTAGGCTCTTATCGCTTGGTGTCAGGAATAAAAACAACGAGTCCTCCAAATTAGTCCATCACAAAAGGCTACGAGTAGATGGCTATCCAGGTGCCTTCACAGCTTTTCCTTCTAGAAAGGTAGTGAATGAAGGAAGACACCAAACCATCACCTAGCTCAAAATGCCTTTGATTAAACCCCCACTTTGTCCACTATAGACACGGTCAATTAAAACATAAATCCAAACATCACAAGACAGTATTTCGGGGCCGATTCTCTATCCCCAGTGGAGTCGCCATACTGTGGGAACACAAGAACTGGGTGACGCATGCTGTCCCGGGCTCGCGGCCCGGTCGGGAGTACGGAGTAGCCATGGGGGACTAAACCGGAGAATAATGGAGTCGCCACCCGGCGTGAATCGGGAAAATGAGATTTAAGGCCGCACTCACCCCTCGCAAGGGAAGACCTTAAACCGTTGGGTTCGGAATGGTCCCTTACTCATGCTACTTGTAATGACAGGATTTATGTAATAATTTAATCAGGCTTAAGTATCACTTGTTTCCAAGAGTATCATGCTTCTAAATTCACATGCATAAAATAAAACTTACACCTAAATTCACATATATCTCACATCTAAGATTGCATGCTTGAAAATACCTCAAATTAACAACGAACATACAACTTCATTTAGCATATCATGTTCACGAAAAACACAAGCATACATACTAACCGTACAAGCATACATGTGAGCACTTTTCCAAGTGATACGTGGAATTGTATCCCAAGTACAGACCGCACTACCGTCCATTCGGAATCGGCTACGGAATTTATGTCTGGGTTCCCATCCGATATACCACAAGAAATAATACTCCAAAGTCATCATGACATAGGTATATGAATCGTAATGCGTTAAATCAAGACTAAGGCAAATGACGCAACCAATGGAATAAACATGCTTTTCATTATGATGTGCACAAAGATAAGAATGACTATATGGGGTTTCATAAAAAATCACCTAAGAAACAATTATACATGGCATGTGATGAATATGTCTCAGTTCAGTGTGTTCGCGTTCGTGTAGCGTTCATAAACGCGTTCAAACGGTAAACAGAAGGTTCGCGTTCGTATGGTGTTTGATAACGCGTTCGAACGAGACTAGACAGAAGACACGCGTTCATGTAGCATTCTGAAATGCGTTCAAACGGTAAACAGAAGGTTCGCGTTCATATAGCGTTCGAGAACGCGTTCGAACGGAACCAGACCTGATGCATGATGAGACTAAGGAAGTGCGTGTGCGTTCGCGTAGCATTTGAAAACGCGTTCGAACGGTAAACAGAAGGTTCGCGTTCGTGTAGCATTCGAGAATGCGTTCGAACGGAACCAGACCTGATGCATGTAACACAAAGAATAAAGACAACAATGTCAAGCTCAGTATGTCCGATCAAACGTATCTTACAGTCAACCGAACAGACATCAACCGGCGCGGCGAAGCATCGTGGTAAAGGGCTTTAACCCCTCCCCATAGGGGATCTTTCATTCCAATTACTAAGCCCATGCGCTCGATTGAATCATTCATACAAAGAATTAAAAGCAATAATATCAAACGTAGTATGCCCGATTGAACGTATTTTGCATTCAACCGAACACACATCAACCGGCGCGGCGAAGCATCGTGGTAAATGGCTTTAACCCCTCCCCATAGGGGATCTTTCATTCCACTTACTAAGCCCATGCGCTCGATTGAATCATTCATACAAAGAATTAAAAGCAATAATATCAAACGTAGTATGCCCGATTGAACGTATTTTGCATTCAACCGAACACACATCAACCGGCGCGGCGAAGCATCGTGGTAAAGGGCTTTAACCCCTCCCCATAGGGGATCTTTCATTCCACTTACTAAGCCCATGCGCTCGATTGAATCATTCATACAAAGAATTAAAAGCAATAATATCAACGTAGTATGCCCGATTGAACGTATTTTGCATTCAACCGAAAACACATCAACCGGCGCGGCGAAGCATCGTGGTAAAGGGCTTTAACCCCTCCCCATAGGGGATATTTCGTTCCACTTACTAATCCCATGCGCTCGATTGAATCATACATAAATAAGCAACATGCAGAATTCAAGTGACGAAAAATAAATAAATAAATCAAATCAACATGGAACAACAGAAGGTGGCGTTTATTCAAGTGGTATGTGTTGTTGTATCCCAAGAACAGTCCACACTACCGTCCATTCGGATTCGGCTACGGAATTTATGTCTGGGTTTCCATCCTATATACCGCAATAGACGGCACTCTTTCATTCATCCAATACCCACAACACACATCATACACAAACAAGATTCAACAAGTAATTAAAATACAATCAAAAATCAAATAAAGATGAGTGTGAAAAGTACCCTCAGGTCTAACCTTTTAAGTCGTCTTCGGACTTGCGTTTCACGGAGATCGGAAGGGGTAAAAGCTCCTTACTCTTCCGGTTCACTGGTTTAGCGCCTTAGCTCACTGTTTTGCTGTTTTCCTTGCTGTTTGGCCTCCGTTTTGTTGCTATTTCCTCTGTATTTTCTGCTCGCTGTTCAGGTCACTGTTTTGATGTTTCAATGGACTGTTTTGGGTGTTCTTTGTGGGTTTTAAGTGCAGTTTTTATGTTGCTGTTTTAGGGATAATTTTCGGTGTACGTAGCTGATGTTTTGATGGTTATAGGGGTTGTGAATGGCTGTTGTATTTTCGGTAATATAAGGGGGTTTGAGGGCTTGTTGTTTTCGGTAATGTGAGGGTGGGGGTGAAGAGAATTGTTTGTTATTTCTCATGTGATTTGCGTGTGATGTCTAGTGTTTCTTGCTGTAATTTTCATGTGAGTTGTGTGTATTAGCTAGAGGAGTGCATGTATTGGTTAGGGGTTTATATAGAGAAGGGCTAGGGCTTCACCTTGTCTCACAAGGAAGGGATTTTGGCATTAAAATGAGGATTTGATTTGGTGCTGAGCAAGGAAAGTCAAAGATTGAGGGGGGACAAATCTTGGCTAGATTAGGAAGTCAATATATTTAATTTGTTATGATTGATTTTAATTAGGCATGACACCCTTTTAATTTAGTATGTGATTTGTTTAGTTAGGAAGTTAATATATTTGATTTATCTTTATTAGGTATGATTATATTTTATGTTTTATTTAATTGGTAAATGGTTTAAATATTTTATTTAATATTTAATGTTTAATTTAATTAAATTGGGATGTGTTTTATGGGCTTTGGGGGGCTAATTGGGCTGGGGTGCGAGGCTAGCAGCAAAACCAGAAATACCGACTCCGTTCGAACGCCCATTCGAACGCTACACGAACGTCCGCAATCTGCCTGACGTTCGAACGAAGTAACGAACGCTGCACTAACGAAGACAGTGAACTTGTTAAATGAACTTGATGACGTACTTATTCTGAATTTCTCCTTCCGACCTCCGTTTCCCGCAATATCCTTAGCTAAAAAGGTAGTGCCTCCAACTGAGACTCATCATCAGGTTTCAAATGCGAAAATGCAATGTCTACAGTTATCCTAGGGTAACCAAAGTATAGTACTTATACAACTCACTAGAGAACAATGTAATTGTTGCTCGCCATGCGGTTTTCCTAAGAGGAATACCTATATGCAGTGGTAAGTGGGAGGAAAGTAAGACTCGATGAAAATCGGAGTAATACTGTTCAAGGCACCGAGTCCTAACGGAACACAAACAGTTCATCAATGAAGAAACTGTACCACAATCTTCGAATACACAAGAACCGCGTAAGTCGGAGAGAGTCAAAAAACAACCTGGGAGGTATGGGTTTCTGATCTCACCTCATAAAGATGTTAATCTTATTGAGGAATACGAACCGACTTCATATGAGGAAGTGATACAAGGTATCGACTCCTTTCATGGAAAAGTGCCATGATGTCCGAAATGGATTCCATGTATACCAACCAAGTTTGGACACTGGTTGATGTACCGGAAGGCATTGTGCCTATTGGTACAATATAAGTCTTCAAGGAAGACATACATGGATGGCAACAAACAAACGTACTAAGCTAGGCTTGTAGCGAAAAGGTATCGTTATCAACATTGTGTCGATTACGACGAAACCTTTTACTCGTTGCCATGGTTAAATCCATTCGGATAATGCGTGCTAATGCTGCATGTTTCATTTATGAAATATGGCAGCTGAATGTCAAAATCACTTTCCTTAAACGGAAACCTTTTGGAGGATGTTTACAACATCCTGACGATTTTGTCATACCAAAACAAGCAAACAAGGTTTGCAGGTTATTCGATCCATTTATGGATTGAAGCAAGCATTGAGTTCTTGGAACTATCGTTTTGATGTAATCATAATGGTATATGATTTAATTCAAAACGAAAATGATTCTTGTGTATATAAAGAGGTTAGTGGGAGCGCACTGACAATGATTGTCCTAAATAATGATAATATATCATTTCTTGGAAATGATATTCTCATAATACAAGCGGTGAAAGCTTGGCTTTCATGAAAAATTCTCCGTAGACTACTTGGGAGAAACAACCTTTAATCTAGGAATAAGGATCCACTGGGATAGATCTAAAAGTTGTTGGCACTCTCTGAGTACTCGTACATTGAAATAAATGTACGCGACCTGATGTCTCATATGCTCTGAGCACATGGAGTCACAATCAGGCCAATCCAAGTGATAGTCACTAGATTGATGTTAAGAACATCCTTAAGTATCTTAGATAAACTAAGGATGCTTTCTTAGACTATGGAGAAGGAGAACTTGAAGTGATTGGGTTCATTGTTGCAAGTTTCCTAACCGACATAAACGACTATAAGTCGTAATAGAGATACTATATAGTTTGAATAACGGAACAGTGAGCTGGAAATCTTCCAAGCAAGATACTGTTATCGAATAAACAACAAAAATGGAATATTGCTGCAGCTGAGGCATCAATAGAAGCCATTTGGATCTTAATAATCCTGATTAGATTAGGAGTAGTTCTGTTAGCAGCTGAGCTAGGCTACAACACAGGCTAAAAAATTAATGGTCTCATCAACGATCCAAGTATATACTTCAACTATTCATCTGATTCGTTCGGATCATACATCGTGGCAATGTGATGATCGAATAAATCACATCAGATGATAACTTTGCAAATCCGCTGACGAAAGCCTTTCCTCAGCAGAAGTTTGAGCGAACCGTACATAGTTCAGGTGTAGGACACATGAGTGATTGGCTATAGGCCAAGGGGGAGATCGTTGGACAATTATGACCCATAGCATCACTATTTGTACAGAACATGGTGTTGTTGTACAAATTAACTATGTGACAAAAGAAATTGCTCTTTTATCATTTGTAATTAGATTACCAAGATAGATAAATGATAAAAGGTCCTTATGATTAGTTCCGGATTGAGATGATATGAGACAATATCAATCCACTAAGGTTTAATCATTAAAATATCCATAGTCATAGTATTATCGAGATTGGACATCGATAATGCGGAATAGACTAGTATTACACGTGTGTGCGTTGTGGGAGCATAACGACATAGTTCTCATATATTTGGGTATAGGATACTCATGCAAGTGTAATAGGAGGTTGTGTTTACCGATGGTACGGAAATAGCTTCGCTCTGGATAGACCCCTCAGAATTCCATTGGTAGTATGACTATGTGTCTATGGAAGTCCGAACCAGGGTAGGTGTATTTGGTCTTAACTTGAGACTTGCACCGCTAATACTTGCGACAATCAATATACTTTGGTTTTGGTTATCCATGGCTTTAACCGGTTCTGTGTACGCCTCTTCTGGGTATATTGAGAATTGTGGTGTATTGGGTGTGATGTCAAGACGGAAGTATCACTCCAGTCATATGGAGATGATGGTCACGTAGGATACGGAACTGGTGCTCTTATGTACTGCAGTCATCGGGATAATATGACAAGGTCATGATTATCCGATTATAGAGACTAGTTACCAGAGATCCGACGTATGCTTCGTACGGGGCAGACACAATTCCAGCCCTAAGCCTTGCATGTGACATCCGATACTGGATCGCAATACGCAATACTATGTATATTACGCCTGATACAAATTACATATTCCTTTAAGAATATTTCTAGAGAATTGGGTAGGCACGATGCTTTTCTAGAAGCCAATCATATCTTGTAAATCGGTAAAAACGTAGTACTAGGTACATACGTGTTCGGATAGTCCGACGACCAGATTTACTGCCAACATATCCGGGGATCTCATGGGTCACTTCCCGAAGATTCACCGATGACGTATGACTCGCACATTATTAATCTGTGATTAATTATAAGAGAGAGAGAAAATTAATCTAGGATTAATTACGGAGATATTTTATCTGAGATAAAATATTAATTAAAGAGAGAGAACGATTAATTTGGAATTAATCGATAAATTAATATATTCGATATATTAAACGAAATTATATTTCGACGCGGAATTAAAATTAGATTTTAATTCGGGCGAACGAGTTAATTTAGAATTAATTCGTTAGCGACGTGAATAGTAATTTTGCTAGGCATAATTATTTAATTAAATTTGATTTAATTACGTCGCAACGGAAAATTCATTAATTCGGAATTAGCGGGCCCACTCGCATATCGAATTCAAGTGCGGCCCACAAGTCACATCAAGCTTCACATCATTAGTCATTCAAGTGATGGATGTCTTGTCAATTTGAGTGATGTGATGTCTAGTCACTTTTGAGTGATATGAGTTGTTGAGGGCACTAATTGCCATTTTGGCTCCAAAATTTGTTTGACTTTTTGAAAGGTATATACCAAATTTTGGAAATCAATTTTTTATGAATTGTTTTAGAAACACAAACCAACTCATCACACTTCTCTCCTCTCCCTCCACTTTCGGCCAAGGGCCAATCTTATCTCCCAAAATTTCTTCAATGCCGTGAGCAAGAAGAAGGCCAATGGGAAATTTTGTGGCAAAATTTCCTAGTGCTAGCACACATTTGGAGTCTTACAAAGGTGATAGGGAAACAAACCCTTAAGCATGGAATCTCATCTTAAAGGTTGGAGCTTGAAGAAAACAAATAGAGCAAAAAGAGGACCATTGCTGTGAGCTTCAATGGTGGAGCAGAAATTTTTTGTTGTTCCTCGCATCACAAAAGCCGATCAAAGTGAGTATTCCGCAACTTTACTTTGTCGTATTCACACTTTTAAATGCTTAAATTGATCTTTGTTTGACCTAGAAAACCCAACACTAAGGAACCAAAGGAGGGTCAAAATGTGGTGTTGAACTAATTCCTAAAAAGAAAAATCAAGCTTAAAAGTCGAAGGGCTTGGTTTCTCAACACAACAGCCTATATCAGTAGCGTTCGCTGATCTTTTTGAATTGGTTAGAAACCAAATAATGGAAGCAAGTCAGCCCTTGCATATACCGGCTACTCCTGCTTCAAAATTTGTTTAAGCTATAAGCTAAAAGCACCGAATTTCTCCGATCTCTAATCCCGCGGTTTAAAAGTAAGGACCAATGACATATATTATCCTTTTTTCATGACTTTAACTGCCCTTGCATCATCCCGAGCCAAGCATGCTGCAATAAGGGACTGATATCTATTACCACAAACCTTCGCTTTCAAATCATTGGAGGATTCCCTTTTTAAGGTACGATAATCCAGGATGCGCATTTTATATGCAACAATGTTGTAGTTGAGCTTCCCTAGAGCCCTTTCTAAACTAATTTTTTTTTCAGAAGTACCTTAGACCGACGTGATCACACACGTATAACGCAAGCGCACGTATCGTTCAAGTAATATAAAATATATCGATCCCACGAGGACTTAATACATGAGCTATTAATTTATCAAGTCAAATGTTTATGAGTGTCTAATAGATTGGTTGTTTGATTAGATGGTGACTTTAAACTAAAACAAGTAAATAAAATAGTTTTCTGCTCACTATTTTTCAATCATGCCATTTCTTGATCTTTTCTTTTCATAATCTGGCATTCTCATAAGCCTGTAGGCGAAACTCCTCTAATTCGTTGAGTTGGTGGAATCGTTTCTCTCCTGCTGCTTGAGGATCAAGATTTAAGTTCTTCAGTTGCCTGTACGTTTTATGTTCAAGCTCAACTGGCAGATGATATGCTTTCCCAAGCACCATTCGATATGGAGACATACCAATGAATGTCTTGTAAGTTGTCCGGTAGGCCCATAATACGTCATCTAGTTTTGTAGACCAGTCATTCCTTGTTGATCCAATGGTTCTCTCCAATATTCTTTTGATCTCCATGTTTGAAACTTCAACCTGTCCATTTGATGGTGGATGGTAGGAAGTGGCAACTTTATGAGTAACTCCGTATTTGTTTAGGAGTGCATCGAAATATTTGTTGCAGAAATGTGTGCCACCATCACTGATAATTGCCCGAGATGTTCTGAAGCGAGTGAAAATATTCTTTTTAAGGAATTTTATCACCACTTTTGAATCATTTGATGGCAGTGCTATTGCTTCAACCCATTTAGAGACATAGTCTACTGCAACTAGTATGTACATATTTCTTAATGATGGAACAAAGGGTCCCATAAAATCAATCCCCCATATATCAAATATCTCCACTTCCAGAATGTTTTGCAGAGGTCCTTCATTTCTCCTTGAAATATTTCCCGTTCTCTGGCACCTGTCACATTGAAGAGCAAATAGATAAGCATCTTTAAAAAAAGTGGGCCAGAATAAACCTGATTGTAGGACTTTGGCTGCAGTTTTATTCCCGCTAAAGTATCCGCCGTATGGTGATGAATGACAATGCTGCAAGACACTAGTGACCTCCTCATGTGGAACACAACGTCTTAGTAATTGATCAGCACAGCATTTGAACATGTACGGCTCATCCCAGACATAGTGATTAACTTCTTTGAAGAACTTCTTTCGTTGCTGATGTCAACGGCCATTTTCCCGATACTATGTAGTTTACATAGTCAGCATACCAAGGGACATCCTACTGTTTAATGGTAAACAATGGTTCATCTGGAAAAGTTTCTTTGATTATCAGTTTATTGCCAACTGTTTCTCCATTCTCGAGCCTCGATAAGTGATCTGGCATTTGGTTTTCTGTTCCTTTCCTGTCTCAGATCTCCACGTCAAATTCTTACAATAAAAGCACCCAACGGATCAATCTGGGTTTGGCATCTTTCTTCGCGATCAGGTATTCAATTGCTGAATGATCTGTGTAGACCACTACTTTAGGACCCAGCAGATAGAAGCAGAATTTATCAAAAGCAAACACAAGTGCGAGCAACTCCTTTTCAGTGGTTGTGTAGTTGAGTTGAGCTTTATTCAGAGTTCTGCTAGAGTAGTAAATTGTATGGAAAACTTTTACTTTGCGTTGTCCCAAAACTGCACCTATAGTAAAATCACTAGTATCGTACATCAACTTAAATGGAAGAGTCCAGTCCAGTGCTACTATGATGAGAGCAGAGATCAACTTCTATTTCAAGATCTAAAAACCTTCGTGGCATTCTTCGGTTAAATTGAAAGGCATATCATTCTCCAGAAGATTGCACAGAGGTTTAGCAATCTTTGAGAAGTCTTTGATAAATCTCTTGTAAAAACCTGAATGTCCGAGAAAACTATGAATCTCTTTGACAGATATTGGTGGAGGTAGTTTTTCAATTGTCTCGATTTTTGCTTTATCTATCTCGATTCTCTTTTGTGAAATTCGATGTCCCAGGACAATACATTCATGCACCATGAAGTGACATTTCTCCTAGTTGAATATCGGGTTGATATCTTCATACCTTTGTAACACTTTTTCTAGATTTTATAAGCAGTGGTCGAATGAGTCTCCAAACATAGAAAAATCATCCATGAAAACCTTCATACTTTGTTCCAGCATGTCTGAGAAGATGGCCATCATGCAACATTGAAATGTGGCAGGAGCATTACATAGTCCAAATGGCATTATGTGGAAAGAAAAAGTTCCATACGGACATGTAAAAATGGTTTTCTCCTGATCTTCTAAGGCGATGGCAATCTGATTGTACCCCGAGTATCCGTCCAGAAAAAAATAGAACTCATGTCCCGCCAATCTGTCTAGCATCTGGTCAATGAATGGTAACAGGAAATGATCTTTCCTTGTTGCTTTGTTCAGTTTCCTGTAGTCCAAGTATACTCTCCATCCAGTCACTGCTCTTGTTGGAATCAGCTAGTTCTTTTTATTTATGACTACAGTAATTTCTCTTTTCTTTGGCACATATTGCATATGACTCACCCAAATGCTGTTAGAGATGGGGTAGATGATGTCGGCATCTAACCATTTGATAATTTCCTTCTTCATGACTTCCTTCATAATTGGATTTAGTCTCTGTTGATGCTCCACTGTGGCTTTGTACTCATCGTTCATCAGAATTTTGTGCATGTAAAATGATGGACTAATGCCTCGAATGTGTGCTATAGTCCAGCCAATGGCTTTCTTGTGTTCTTGTAACACTCTCAGCAACTTTTCTTTCTGCTCTAATGTTAGCTACGAAAAATGATCACAGGTAAATCAGAAGAGTTTCCTAAGAATGCATACCTGAGATGGTTCGGAAGTAGCTTCAGTTCCAGCTGTGGTGGTTCTTCAATCGAGGGCTTGATTCACTCATTTTTGGGTAATTCCAAACTTTCCACCTGTTGTGTCAATTTGAAGTGAAATGGTCTGTCAAGATAGTTGATACATTCCAGAATTTCATCATCTAGCTCGCTGTCAGTCATGTTGGTGATGCAAGCTTCAAGTTTATCCGTGGGAAGTGGCATTGAATCAGTATCCTGGCTGATACTATCTACAACATCAATTCTAAAACATTCATCTTCATTTTCATCACTCGGGAGTTTCATGGCTTTGAAAACATTAAAGGTAACTTCTTGGTCCTACACTTTCATGGCTAATTCTCTTTTTTGTACATCAATAACAGTTCGACCTGTAGCCAAGAATGGTCTCCCGAGGATGATTGGTATATCTTTGTCTTCTTCCATGGCAAGGATAATGAAATCTGCTGGGAGAATGAGTTTGTCGACTTTGACCAGCACATCTTCAACTACATCTCTCGGAAATGCGAGTATTCTATCAGCAAGTTGCAGAGAGACTGAGGTAGGCATTGCTTCTCCAATCTGCAGTTTCCTGTAAATCGAAAAAGGCATCAAATTAACACTAACACCTAAATCACACAAAGCTTTACCGATGTAATGTTCTCCAATTGTGCATGGGATAGTGAAACTGCCAGGATCTTTCAACTTTGGGGGAAGTTTCCTCTGAATGATGGCGCTGCATTCTTTTGTCAATGCTACTGTCTCGTAATCTCCCAATCTCTGCTTTCGTGACAAAATGTATTTCATGAATTTGACATAGCTAGGCATTTGTTCCAACGCTTCTGCAAATGGAATGTTGATATGCAGCTTTTTGAAGACCTCCAAGAATTGAGCAAACTACTTATCTAGTTTGTTTTTCTGAAGACGCTGTGGAAAGGTGGAGGTGGAGTGAATCTTTTTTGATCATTTTCCTTTGCTTCTTTTTCCTCAATTTGTGGCTATGCTTCTTTGCTTTTTTTTTTTTTTTGTGGAACTTCCTCAGTGGATGCCTTGATTCCAACATCTTTGTTGATTTCAGTACCACTTTTCAAAGTAATGGCTTGACATTGCTCTACCAACATGAGCATTAGCTATTTCTTGACGCTCTTGGTTTGGAACTGCAAGGGACCTTAATGGAAAGTGAGTCTAACAACTCTAAACATTCTCACCAAATGTATGCGGTACAAAATTGTACCTTGATACATTGACAATTCCTAAACTCATCAAGTCCATCCAATATACCTCTGATGCTGGAGACTGGAAGAAATATAGTAAGTATAATAGATTGTCTGCCCAATTGTTTGATAGATAAAATTGAGCATATAAATCCTCATTTTATTGAATTTCTTCAATAAGGTCACATCGTACTTGACCCCAACCTTATTCGTCATACCCGATTAATGCGGCTATTACTTTGAATCTACAATAATTGTCATATGCCACATGTAATTTCTTAAATAGGTATCACAAATCGATGGAACTGGAGAATGATCATGGGTCGATTGAGTATTGTGAACCATCGACCCCCTCACACAGATCATTCTCTCTCGAGTCATTATAATCAGTTGAGTGACCTAGATCCTAAAGTGGATACATCTCCATAAGAATGTATGCGATGCTTATTTTGCTCATCTCTACATGTAGGTCGACCTCTATGTTATGTGTTGTATGAAGGGACTCGAACTGTGATTTGAGATGGATCCGTCATATCGAGAAACCTGACTATCATATGCTCTCGCATACATGGATCCATCCCATCTAATATCTCAACAACATTTGATGTTATGTTAAGTTGTGTTTCATCGTAACTGAACCAATGTACGTGCATAGATAACCTCCTCCAATGTGCATCAATACTATGTTTCAGAATTGGAATAAAATGTAAAGGTAATTTATAATATCGTGCTCGTATGTCAATTCGTATATCATTTTGAATGAATAGTTGCATATGCCGGCTATTTGGTGAGATGCTTCCTCAACGTATTTCAGATGAGCATAAATTAACTCCATTTCCTCTAATGAAATCTGACACTTTATTTGATTAAAAATCTCTTCATGTAAATATGTATGGAGTGGAATGTTCATATATTTCTCGAATGACTTCTGAATATCCCCAAACTGAATTCTTATGTGTATTTTTTCAAAAGATGTTTGTAGGGATGACATGATATCTCCCAAATATAACTTCAACATCGAATATGCAGACTCCACCCTGTAATTAAAAAATGCATTGTGTTTTTTCAAAAGTAGCACAATAATGAACAAAATTGAAATAGTAAAGCCATAAAGTAACTATATCTTTGACTTGAATTGCTCCCCAGATGCATACATATATCAATCCATGATGAAACAAATCGGTCTCTTTAAGGGTATAACCATGTCTTCTAAAGGTAATTTAGAACACCTTTGAATTGTCTAAACTCCTCGCGCATCACCTCACATTTCTGATGGAAAGACTATTCTATTGATGAAGTAATAAGGGAGTTTCATGATGAATAAAAGTGTTTCCACTACATACCAAGTATAGGACTGCATTTCTTTATTATGTACTGATTTATGTGCCAAATATAAAAAATGTGACATGCCATGGGAAAATATGTTTCAATGGCTTTAATTAGTCCCAAATCCCGATCTGAAATAAATATTGATGGTAATGATGCCCCTTTCTCAACCTTCCATTTCTTCAAGATTGATAATGCTCATGTCAGTTGCTCTGCCCTCTCATTACTAAGATATACGAACATAAGCAAATACATTCGCATTGTGAATGTGATACCAACAACCTCTAATAGTGGTATATGATATTTGTTAGTCTTGTATGTAGCATCAATGGTCAACATAGATGAAAAATTAACAGATAGCTCTAGACTTTTAGGATGAAACCAAATAATGTTTGTAATTTCATTGGTGTATGGATTTGTAAGGTAATCATGAAGGTATTTTTTGTTAATTAATTGATCTAAGACATATTGAATAGAAATTAGACCACCCCGTTTAGCTTATTTATTTGTGAAAATGACATTATAAATGCTTTTGATTCCCGTAGTATTTGACGAGTCTCTTTCCTCCGTTTAGCTTCTTTATTTGTGAAAATGACATTATAAATGCTTTTGATTCCCGTAGTATTTGACGAGTCTCTTTCCTTCAAAATACTAAGAATTTCACGAGGTGCGGTGCTGTTGGCCATATCGAGCACAAATTGTTTTTCTATTGGTTTTAGCCTAGACAGATACTTATGGCCATCGATATATTCTGCTACTTAATGGTTATAGAAACCACGTGTAACCTTTAATCCCCACATAACATCGTCTGGAGGTATTGGTATACATCGTAGCTCAAATGGACATTCATATTTTTTAGTTCCAATATTCCTAATCGACAAGATACCGTGGTGGTTTGTACTTTCCTCATCTTTAACACATAAGATGAAACTTTGGCAGCTGGACGCCTATTAAATTGGTAGAATTTTTTTATCATTACTACAATATCGTTTTCTAGACCAACTCTTTTCGCCCAATTTATCATATCTTATCTACTTTCAAAAATCTATATAAAAAGATAACTGAGATGTATAAATAATAAATATGTATAATTTATCTACTTTCAAATTAAATAACGAATATACATAACACAACGATAATGACTAACATGATCTATAGTAAATTCAGATGTATAATCGCGACTATTGTTGGAGATGCTCTCCCCACTTAGAACATCATTCTCACATGAACAATTATCTGAAAATGAATACAGATTGTAATCATCAATAATATTTTACTAAGTTGATAACTTTATTATAAAAATAGAGAATGATAGGCTGAAATGGAAAGAGAAGAGGAGATGGAAGATGCTCAAATGATCTTCTAAATGATCTTACATTCAAACTTACAAACTATTTTTTATAAGAAATAAAAGAAAATAAAGAAAATAACTTTTAATAAAGTAAAAGTATATATGAACACTACTTTACGAAAGTAAATAAGATAAATAATTTTTAATAAAGAACAAAAAAAATAATATAAATTTAACAAAAATAAAAAAATAATTTATAAAATAAAAATAGTTAATTAATAAAATAAAATAAGTATGTTATTTGTAAATTAATACATATATATATATATAATAAATTTGGAGAGATGAGTAGAGATTTAATTCGAAGGGATTTTGGGGAGAGGAGTAAAAATGTAATTTGAAAGGGGACAAGGGGGGTTTGTCCCCGGGAGGGGGGAGATTTTTCAATAAAAAAGACTTTGTGTGTTGACTCATGTCCACGTAGGCTTCACGCCATGCAACAGTAACACTCGCTTCCAATAATTGATTCTTGGCTTGGTTTCACTTTCTTCCAATAACAGAAGAACTCATCAGATCAGATCTGCAATCATTCAGGTTTCATGTGTATTTGCTCTAAGGTTTGAGAATTATTTTCTTTATTTGTTTGTTTCTAATTGTGTTTGCTTTCCGGAATTACTTTATTTAATTGTTTGTTTCTCATCTGGTACAAATTTTATATATATATATTTTCATGTAGTTGTGATCTGCTGCTGAAACACTTTCTTCACTTCTACTCACAAAAGTTCTGCAATCAATCAGGCTTTTTAGGTATATTTTCTCTTCATAAATACCTTCTTTTACTGTTTTTTCTGTAATGATTTTGTATGCTTATTCAGTTTTTTATATGCTTGTTTTTGATATTTTGCTGAAACACTTGGTTCTTTTGTTTTTTTAATTTATTCTTTTTTTTTCCCATGAAAATTCAGAAGAAACAGGGCAATGGCAGCAGAGCTAAGTAATGCAGCTGTTTCCGGAGTTGCATCAAAAGTTGCAGAGGTATGGTTTGATTCCATTAAACGGGAGATATCTTATGTGTTCAAGTACCAGAGCTACATAGTTGTCTTAAAGAATCAAGTGAAGGAGCTGGAAGGTAAAAGACAGATGGTGGAGGAACCAGTTAACCATGCCAAACGACAAGGCGATGAGATTTACAAGTCTGTTGAAGACTGGCTAAACAACATTGATGACTTCACTGAAAAGGTTGCAAAACCCATCACTAGCGGTGAAGATGAAGCCAAGAGGCGCTGTTTCAAAGGGTTGTGCCCAAATTTGTTCAAGCGTTACAATCTCAACAAGAAAGCGGTAAAGGCAGCAAAAGAAGGTGCTGATCTATTGGGCAAAGGCAACTTCACTAATGTTTCCTACCGTTCTGCTGGAGACCTGAAGAGGCAAGTGGAGGAGTTGAAATTTCTAAGACAAAGGGTGGAAAAAGACATTGAGCGTGCTGAAAGACAAGGGGATGAGATATTTGAAGATGTTAGATTTTGGTTGATTCGCGTGAAAGACTTCGATGACAAAGCAGTCAATGCAGCAGAAGAAGCTGGCAATCTCTTGAGAAAAGGCAACTTCACTAATGTTTCCTACCGTCCTGTGCTGGAGAAGACAGAACTGGTGCGTGTCAGAGGTTACGAGCAATTTGATTCAAGGCTGAAAGTTTTCCAGGATGTGATGGAGGTACTGAATGATTCTAATATCGAAATGATTGGAGTCTACGGTATGGGTGGCGTGGGCAAAACCACGCTAGTCAAACAAGTTGCTAGAAAAGTGATTGAAGACAAGTTATTTGATAATTTGATTATGGCTGAGGTAACTCAAACCCCAGATCATAAAAAGATTCAAGACAAAATTGCTCGTGATTTAGGTCTGGAGTTTGGACAGCAAGAGAGTATGTTCCAGAGAGCTGATCGGCTACGTGTAAGATTGAAAAAGGAGAAGACGGTACTCATAATATTGGACAATATTTGGGCAAAATTTGAGTTTGATGATGTTGGAATTCCTTTTAGGGATTATGAGAATCAAAGAAAGAATGATCAAGAACGATGCACGATAATTTTGACATCTAGAAGTCGAGATTTATTGTGCAATGATATGAATTCTCAAAAAAATTTCCCAATTGAAGTTTTATCTAATGAAGAAGCTGAGCAGTTGTTTGAGAAGGTAGTGGGTGATTCAGCAAGACAATCTGATTTTCAACATATTGGACGTAAGATTGTTGGAAGATGTGGAGGTCTGCCAGTTGCTCTGAATACAATTGCAAATGCACTGAAAAATAAGAGTCTACCCTTTTGGAAGGATGCGTTGGATCAGCTAAGAAATTCCAATCCAAAAGAAATTCATGGAATGCATGCAAATGTATACTCTTCCATAGAGTTGAGTTACAACTTCTTGGAAAGCGATGAAGCAAAACATTTGTTTCTTCTTTGCAGTTTACACAGAACAGGTGATTCCATAAATGTTTTTGACTTGTTGAGATATGGTATGGGTTTGTGTTTGTTTAAAAGTGTTTACACATTGGAGACAGCGAGGAATAGAGTGCATATGTTGATCGACAATCTCAAAGCTTCATGCTTATTGTTGGATAGTGATACTGAAGATGAAGTTAAAATGCATGATATCATTCGTGCTGTTGCTGTATCAATTGCCAAAGAGAAGCGTATGTTTATTATTCAAAATGTTTCTGACTTGAAGGAAGAGAGAATAAATAAAGATTCAACTGCTATTTCTATACCATATAATATTCCAGAGCTTCCTGAGAGGTTTGAATTTCCCCAAATCAAGTTATTTTTGTTGTCTAAGGAGTATGGCAGCTCTCTGCAAATCCCAGACCTCCTTTTTGAAGGGATGAAACAACTCAAAGTTTTGGACTTTACCGCATTTTGTTTCCCTTCACTACCTTCATCACTCGGTTGTCTCAATAATCTTCAAACACTGTGTTTAGAGAGTTGCCAACTACAAGATATAGCAATGGTTGGTCAGCTAAAGAAATTAGAGATTCTCAGCTTTCGAGATTCTTATATTGAGCAGTTGCCTATTGAAATTGGACAACTGATGCTCTTACGGTTGCTAGATTTGGCCCATTGTGAGAGCCTTGAGGTGATACGACCGAATGTGATATCAAAATTATCTCGATTAGAAGAATTGTATATAGGTGATAGCTTTACGAAATGGGAGAAGGAAGAAGGAGGTGGAAATGCCAGTTTTGTTGAGTTGAAGGGATTGTCGAAGCTAACTACTTTGGACATACATATTCCAAGTGCTGAAATTATATCGCAGGATTTGGTCTCTATAGAGCTGGAAAGATTTTGGATATTTGTAGGAAATGAGCTAGGATGGTATGATAAATATAAAACATCAAGATTTATGAAACTTGAGGTGATAGAAAAAATCACTCTTTTGGGGAATTATAGGATGAAAATGTTGTTAAAGAGAACTGAAGATCTCTTTCTAAAGAAACTCAAAGGTTTGCAAAATATTGTTCATGAATTAGACGATAAAGAAGGTTTTCCACGATTGAAGCATCTTCATATAGAAAACTGTTATGAGATTTTACACATTGTCAGCTCAATGGGACATGTTCCTTATAAAGTCTTTCCCATACTGGAGTCATTGTCTCTTCATAATTTGATCAACTTGAAGAAAGTATGTCACGGCCAACTCACGGAACATCAATCTTTCAGCAACTTAAGGATTATAAAAGTAAAACAATGCGTTAGACTGAAACATCTCTTCTCTTTCTCCATGGCCAAAAACCTATTGCGTCTTCAAAAGATAGATGTGATTGATTGCTTCAACCTGAAAATGATTGTTGGTAAGTGTTAGAAAGAATTTATGCGATTATTGACTTTAGCCAGTTACTTTGAAAAAATAAAAATAAAAGGTAACCATGTAACGATAGAGGTTATATGTTGTTTTGATTTTCAGGACCCGACATGGAGAAATCAACTACTACTTTGGGATACAAAGAAATCATTTCAGATGAGGATTCTCATGTGAAGGTATAGAAATTAATAGATGTTGAATTATTATCAAATGTTTAACTATCAAAAGAAAATTGGATGGTTATTGAAGTAACAAAAAGGAATTTTGTTTTGCAGGTTATTTTTCCAAGTTTGGAGGAGCTAAAACTTGACTCGTTAACTACCATCGAATATATATGGCACAATCAGTTTTAGGGAATGTCCACTTCTTATTGGTATCAAAACTTAAAAAAAGTAATCTTGGTGGATTGTAAGCGTCTGAAATATATGTTTTCATATTTTATGGTTAATAGTCTTGTGCAACTCGAACATCTTGACATAGATTGCTGCAAGTCAATGGAAACGGTAGTAGTCGACATGGGGTTAGGAAGAGATGAAGGAAAGTTGATTGAAATGGTTTTTCGTAAACTAAACTATCTGAGGCTCTCATGGCTTCCAAAACTAACAAGTTTTGCTGGAGCTATTCATTCAGTTGAATTCCCCTCTTTGCTCGAGCTTAAAATTATAGATTGTCCTAATTTGATAAGATTCATCTCCATGAGCTCATTGGATGACAACATTCTCACCGAAACACAACCTTATCATTTCTTTGATGAAAAGGTATTTTTTAATATTATTTATTTTGTACAATATTAATTCTCTTTTTCTTTTTGTCTTCTTTCTTATCTTGCAATTTAATTAATATCTCTAATTTGAATATTGTTAGTTACCTTTCGTGCTTAAGTAAAAAAGGCCCAAAAGGTGCAAATTAATTATAATTAAAAATATAATTAATTATGTGGGTGGGTCTCACATGCAAAAAAGAAAATAATAAAAAATTAAAATTCACTATTTGCACAGTGAATCTCATGCCTATAAATAGAAGCTTCATTTCATTATTTTCTTCATTCCATTCTCAACCAAATCCTCTGTATTCTAAGAGAGAAAAATATTGTTTATTCTTAAGAGTTTGTGAGAGAGTTCTAATTCTCATATTCTAAGAGAGTGTGGGATTGTTCACTCCTTGTGTTTATAGAGAAATTGTAAAATTCTTTTTACTATAGTGAAATCCTTCTATATTTGTCCGTGGATGTTTCCCACACATTAAATGTTTTACCACGTTAAATATATGTCTATTATTTTATTTTATTGTTAATATTTATGGTAGGCTAAACCTTCTAATTATTATTGTACTATTATATGGTAAGCAAAACCTCATTAACTAACAATTATTCTTAATTTCACTTTACTTGCGTGCCAGTTTCAGCCCACTATCCTCTAATAGTAATATCAATGTTTCAGGTTCAAGGTTACTATTCACATAAACTATTCACGAAGATGGTATAGTACGATTCACGTATACAATACTATTCACATATACGGCATTGTATGCACTACTATTCACAATGAAATAGTAAAAGGCAGTTCAAGTGAGAAGTTGATCGTCATCAGAAATATGGCAGGAAAGTTCGAAATTGAGAAGTTCAACGGGAGCAACTTTTACCTATGGAAACTTAAAATAAAAACAATCTTGAGAAAAGACAATTGCTTAGCTGGAATTGGAGAGAGACCAAATAGAATGACTGATGAAAAATAGAAGGATATAGATGACAACGCTATGGACAACTTGTATTTAGCCTTATTAGATTATGTGTTATCCAGTGTTGCATATGTGGGAACCTGTTTGATCACATGTAACAAATGAAGGTTAATCTTTAATTTCTTTAAATTTTCTAGGATCTCACCATTAGGTTCTGTAGCTCTCGCGGTATGCCTAAGAGCTTGAGGGAAATGTACTCAAACTGGGCTCTGCACCACTTGTTCTTCGTGAAGAATATCTGCATTACTACTTGTGTTGTTACCTTTAGTGTTGGAAGTTACCTACACATTTATCTCTTTACCACTCTGAGTGGTTATGGCATTAAGATCCTTCACATTGGATGCATCATGGTTAGCCTGTGCCATGTGTTGTCCTCACGGATTTGGTTGTGCCTGAGATGGGAATTTTCCTGACTCTTGCACACTTAACGCGTTAGTCAATTTAGAGACTTGACTCTTTATCTTCTTATTTTCTTCAACCATCTGAGCTATTAATGACTCAAACCTTTGATTTGATTTGTTCTGGGCCTCTTAAAATGCTTGCATGATATCTTCTAAGGAGTTTCTAGAATTGGTTGGTATGTGATATTGTGGGGTATTGTAACTTCTAGGACGTGATATTTGAGTGGGCTGTTGAGACTCATGTTTCCAACTGAAATTTGTGTGGTTCCGTCAACCAGGATTATAAGTATATGAATACGGTATATAAAGTTTCTTGTACATTCCGAAGGTATTACATTGTTCCTCATATGTTCCCCTCATCTCACCATATACATGACACTCTTGGGCCAAATGGTCAATCCCCTTACACATAAAACATACCCCTTAAGGTTCTAACTAGGCTGCCGCATGCATAGTTTTGCTATTTTTGGCTTTTAAGATTTTTATCTCTCTAGTTAATAGCTCAACCTGTGTTCTAAGACTATCCTCTTCCCTAAAGTGGTGTATGCCTCCGCTAGAAGGGGTGAGACGTTTCCTATCAGTGCTATCCATGACATTAGTTCCAGTCCAAGTGTGAGACTTTTCAGCTAGGTCATTTTAGTAATCTGATGCCTCATCCGGGTCTTTTCGGATAAATTCACCATTACACATTGTCTTAACGAATTGGCGCTCTCTAGGGGTTAGACCGTCATAAAAGTAACTCACTAAGCGCCAACTCTCATACCCATGGTGAAGAAAACTAGCTAACATCTCTTTAAACCTCTCCCAAGTTTGATAAAAGGGTTTCACTGTCTTTCTGGGAGAAGGTAGAGATCTGTCTTTTAAGGGCATTAGTCTTATGGCGTGGGAAGTATTTATTAAAGAATGCCTATGTCATCTCACCCCATGATCCTATTGAACGAGGTCTTAAAGAGTACAACCAGCTTTTAGTTCTATCCTTAAGGGCAAAAGGGAAGAACTTAAGTCTAATTATGTCTGTAGTCCCAAATCGGTCATGAAAGGTTGCTACAACCTCTTCAAATTCCCTAATATGCAGATAAGATTTGCCATTCTCCAAACCATGAAAGGTTGGGAGACACTGTATCATTCCAGATTTAAAGTCTATATATAGTGCATTAGGAGGAAACATTATGAATGATGGTGTAGCTGTGCGAGTGGGATGGAGGTACTCCTCAAGAGTCTTAATGGGTAGTCTCTCGTAGTCACTCATGTTGTGTGTGCTAGATGTAGATGATGTAGCAAAAAGATTATCAAATAGATTTTCTGAATCAGAATCTTGCTCTTCAATCTTAGCAAATCTACCAAACCGATCCCTAAGTCTAGGCATGCACTCAATACAATTAAAACAAGAAACAGAAATAAAAGAATTGAAATTAAAAATAAAAATTTAATCTAAGACTAAAACTGAAATAAAATAAATAAATAAATAAAGATAGAACGAAGTTACCGCTTTGTTGTTGACTAAGTAAACCTGCTCCTTTTGATTGTAAACCGTCTCCTCGGCAACGACGCCAAAATTTGATTACGCCCACAAAGTACTTACGGTTATCGCAATATAGTTGGGGTGTCGATTCCTCAGAGAGATTGTTACAAGGAACTAATTCACTTAATGAAAACGTTAGGAGTAACTGAATTAAAGAAAAGAGTTTAATTGGTAATGTGAAATAAAAATGATGAAAAGTACGTAAGAGTTATCAGTTGAGAAAAGCAGCAAAGCGTCGAGAATCCCTCTTGTATCAAATTCCTATATTCAGTAATTGATTCATTTTATTACTCAATTGAAGGTTTCACATCCCAAACCAACAATTAGAAGATATTTCAATCAAAAATATATTAAATTCTAAGGTAATCGATGAATTATTTTCTCTATGTTAACAACACACAATGTTATCGCTATGACCTATCTAACGTCGACAATATATCCTCAGGCAATACTGCAGCAGAAGTTCAACTCATAAAATAACATAACCAGTCACAACTGGATTCCCCAAGCACACATAGAAGAAGCATGACTATTCCTATATGCAAATTAGTAAAACACAATCTCTGGATTCATAATCAAAAGATAATAAAGAATAACAAATCATCAATTATATTAAACGTTGAAGAAAATTTAGAAATAAAAAACATGAATAAAAGAACTTAATTACAAGAGTTCATCCTTAACTTTGCCTAGGAGATTAGTTCTCCATATATAAGAGAGACATAGCCTTGATAGATCGGAGAAACATCCTGTCTGACATGAGGCTTCCTTGTTCTTCTCTCTCAAATATGTGACTTCAACTCCTTGTTGTGTGGTTTCTCTCTATTTTTCTCATCTTCTTACGATTTTGGATGAACTTGGGTTTATATAGGGAAGTCCTGGAGTCCTTATGCGCATAAAACACGACCTAATTAAGTTTATGGGATCCGCCGGGGCGTCAAAAAATGGCGCCAGGGCACCCAACTCTCGGCCATTATGTATGCAACTTTCTGAGACGGCGTCACGACGCCAGTGCTTTTTTCTGGACTTGTGTTTTCTTCTTTTCCACTCTTCCCGCGTGCTTCCGATGCATCCGCAAGGTCCTGAAACATGTGTAATTATTCCAAGATTCATGTTCCATTGCTTCCGAATAATAAGACATAAAATAAACTATAATTAAGATCAAATACATGATAATCAAGCCAAATTAGCGATGTTCAAAGTATATTTTCATGCACTTATTAAGGAGCTCGGGCACAAACAAGAGAAGATTTCATTATTTTGTGACAGTCAGAGTGCTTTGTATATTGCAAAGAATCCAGCCTTTCATTCAAGAATAAAACATATAGGGGTGCAATACCATTTTGTTCGTGAAGTAGTGGAAGAAGGTAGTGTGGATTTGTTGAAGGTACACACCAATGAGAACCTTGCAGACGTAATGACCAAGCCTATAGATCCTCTTATGGCTTAGGAGAAACGTAAGCAGCATGTAGACGGCAAAGTAGAACAGATGGTGTGAAAACTGATTGGTTCTCAATCAAGTTTTCAAGTGGGAGAATTGTTAAGCACCTTCCGGTGCTTAAGTCAAAAAACACCAAAAGGTACAAATTAATTATAATTAAAAATATAATTAATTATGTGGGTGGGTCCCACATGCAAAAAAAGAAATAATAAAAAATTAAAATTTACTATTTGCACAGTGAATCTCATGCTTATAAGTAGAGGCTTCATTTCTTGATTTTCTTCATTTCATTCTCAACCAAATCCTCTGTATTCTAAGAGAGAAAAATATTGTTTCTTCTTAAGAGTTTGTGAGAGAGTTGTAATTCTCATATCTTAAGAGAGTGTGAGATTGTTCACTCCTTGTATTTAAAGAGAAGTTGTAAAATTCTTTCAACTATAGTAAAGTCCTTCTACATTTGCCCATAAATGTTTCTCTCACATTGAGAGTTTTACATGCTAAATTTTTGTCTCATTACTTTATTTTATTGTTAATATTTATAGTAGGTTAAGCCTATTAATTATTATTATTATTATATTGTTATATGGTAAGTGAAGCCTCCTGAACTAATAATTATTCTCAATTTCACTTTATTTGCGTGACAGCTTCAGCTCACGATTCTCTAACAAATTGATTATGTCATTAATTTATTAATTGCATTGAATATTTAACTTCAGGTAGGATTCCGTAATTCGGAGGTATTAAATTTATGCTGGATGACTAATTTGAGACAAATATGGCACCATCAACTTGCTTCTGATTCTTTGAGAAAATTGAAGAATTTGGATATATATTATTGTAAAGAACTAATAAGTATTTTTTCACCAATAGTAAGTTTGTTGTATAATTTTAGAACCAATTTTATTTTTACATTTATTTATTTCAAGTATGGTTTATAACTACTGTCTGAAATTTACATTTTCATTATAGTTGTTAGGTCTTAGCACATTAAAATTAACAATATTATTGTTTAAACACGGTTCGACATCATAGTAATTCATTTGAAATGCTTTTGATAAATCTTAATAAATATAATTTTCAGAAAATTTAAGATACTCATCTTCATTTTGGTAATCTACTAGTGTTGTTAATAACAAGGAAAATTGTTTTATTTAAAGAAAATTTTTATACTAAATTAAATATTTATTTTGCAGGTTGCATCGCCCAGTCTAATGACTCTGCGGGTAGAAGGGTGCCATGGGTTAAGAAGTTTAATGACATTGTCAATGGCTCGAAGTATGGTGAAGCTTACAGAAGTGGCAATATCTGATTGCAAAAAGATGGAAGAAATAATACAACAAGAGCTTGGAGATGAAGTCAAAGATGATCGTATTGTTTTCAGCCAATTGAAATATTTAGAACTTCGTTATTTAACAAGTCTTAAAAGCTTTTGTTTGGGGAATTGCACTCTTGAATTCTCATCCTTGGAACAAGTTTATGTGCGGGATTGCCAAAATATGAAGACTTTTTCTCAAGGAGTCTTGCTCACACCAAAATTACACAAAGTGAATCTGAGATTATGTACAAAAAACGAAGAAGGGTATTGGGAAGGCAACCTAAATTCCACCGTACAGAAAATGTTCAAAGAAATGGTACGTACGTGTTAATTGCAAGTCTAGTTTTTCTTCTTTCATTTTTCTGTCGTCCAAGTCACAATCAAAGCTCCATGCATATATGTAAAAGATTGATAAAGGGTATTGGCAGTCTGTAATATGAACTATCCTATATATAGTCATTGCACCACTAGTCTTGTTTCCTTCTCTCTATCTCTCACTGTGTGTCTATATATATATATATATGTTTAACCTAACTAGTGGCTATTTTTGGTTGTGTAGGTTGGATTCCGTGACACATGGAATTTGAGACTCTCACTACATCCACGTTTGAAGGAAAAATGGCATAGCCAAGAACTGCCCGTCAGCTTCTTCAACGAATTACGATACCTAGAGATGGATGGCTGCATGGATATGTCAAGTGCTATTCCAATGAATCTTTTACGGTGCTTGAACAATTTGAGTAGCCTGATAGTGAGTAATTGTGATTTATTAGAAGTTGTGCTCCACTTGGAAGAGCTAAATGTTGATGGATATTTTGGGCTGCTTCTTCCTAAACTATGTTTCTTGAGGCTGATAAATCTTCCAAAACTCCAAAGATTTTGCAACTTCACTGGGAAAATAATTGCATTGCCCTCTTTGTCCTCTCTGTGGATTGCAAATTGTCCTAATATGGAGGCATTTGTCTCCAACCCTACATCTGTACATATGACAGAAAACAAGGAACCTCAAGAAATGACATTAGAAGAGAACTTCTTGATAGATGATATACAACCTTTCTTTAATGAAAATGTGAATATTTTCCCACTTTCCTTCAAATTTTTTGTCTGCTTGTTTCTTTAAAATCTAAATATAATTTTTGATCCATCTCTTTGATTTCATAATTTCGTTGATTTCCAGGTTGCAATCCCTCGTTTGAAAAGGTTAAAGCTGTCAACAATGCCCAAGTTGTTTCGTCTGCGGAAGGAAAGATTAGAATGCAGTAAGTTAGCACGGTCTTGGGTGTCCTTCCAAAACCTGACGACGCTGGAAGTATCAGGTTCCGAGGGATTGAGAAGTTTGATGTCTCTCTCAACAGCTGGAAGTGTGGTGAAACTTACAATAAGAGAAATGACACAACATGTTGGAGATGAAGTGAAGACATATATTGGTCTTTTATTTGTCCATTTGAAATATTTGAAACTTCATCATTTACCAAGCCTTGCAAGTTTTTGCGTGGGGAATTACATACTTGAATTTCCATCTTTATTACAAGTAATTTTCTCCTAGAGAGTCATTCACACACCAGAGCTACACACAGAAGAAGAAGGTGATAACGAAGAGTGCTCCAGGGAAATGAAGCTTTTGTTCTTTATTTATATATTAATTCTCGATATGTACGTTGTATATTATTCCCAAGAACTATGTTGATGTTTCAAGTTGCATGCAATCTTTGGGCTTGGATTTCTTTACTATTGTTTTAGTTGAGTTTGTAATTTTCTATTTTATTTTGTGTAATCTTATTTCCCTTGGAGGTCGACACTCTTTCTTCAGTCGGGTTTTTCCACAGGATTTACCGAATGAGGTTTTAACGAGATTGATATATTGTTTTTTTCTTTTCCTTTAACTAGGCATGTCCATGTCCATGTCCATTTCTATTTATCTTTTACTCTTATACTAAACTCTCTATTTATTATTAATATTATTCCTCAATGGAGGCTGGTATAACATATGGTTGGATGAGATTTTAGGTGCCAACCTAGTTGGGATATAAGATTTCATTTTGATGATTTATTAGTCGTAGATCAGTTATTCAAAAAGAAATAATCTATATACATTTTAATGTTGTGGTTGATCAACGTCATTAATGATTTATAGTCTTTTTTAATTAAAGATCTTTTAAATAATATGGTGAAAGATAGATATATGTATAAAAATATGAGTATGTACGTGTATATATATAGAGTAAAAACAAGGGCCCTCTATTTTCATTACCTTGTTTTTACTCAAATATTCATCCCTGCCTAACTAAGCCTTAGATATCTAATTCCAAAAAATCCCTTCATCAGACCGTAACCCAAAAAGCAAATGATTTTTGGGTATTTCCCAGTTTCACCTGCAATTCAAGTATCAATATCAATTCAACAAGATGCAAAAGATTCAGCCGTTAATAAATTACGTCACATTCGCTCTAATCTCCCGAATTTTCGGAAATATTTTTGGAAGGTATCTGAACTGTAGTTAAGGTTTCAGAATGAGATGATATTGGAGAATAAGAGTTTAACACTACAAGAATTATGGCTTTTAGCGTCCAAATATTTAGCGTCGAATACTGTTTCGACGCGAAAACTCACTTTTGGCGTCGAATATAATTTTCGACGCTATATGTCATATTTTTAGCGTCGAATATCATTTTCGACGCTATATGTCACATTTTTAGCGACGGAATAAAACTTCGACGCTATATGTCATATTTTTAGCGACGGAATAAAACTTCGACGCAGAATATTAATGTTTTAGCGTCGAAAACTTTTTTCAACGCTAAAATCAGTACTTTAGCGTCGAATAATATTCGACGCTGAATAATTCTATTATTGCAATAATTTTTGGCGCCAAATATTACACTTGTAGCGTCAAAAAACGGAGTCGACGCCACAAATATACTTTTAGCGTCGAAAATATATCGTCGCTAAAGGTTTACGAAGTTTCCACCGACAGATCCTTGATTCTTTCGCGTCTAAATTAAATTCGACGCTAATTTTTTGATATTTAGCGTCGAAAAAAAGGTTTCGACGCTAAAAACTGCAACAATTAGCGTCGAATATTCAAATTCGACTCTAAAGATAGATTAAAATGCAGATTGTCACCAACCCTTCTCCCCCTCTGTTTTTTCTCTCATTCTCTTCATTTTCATCCTCTGAAATCTGAGAATTTCTCCTCTACAGCCTCACATCTCTCCTAAAAATTTTCAATAAAATTGTAATCAATTTCCGATAAGGTAATTATTCTTTCATATTTCTTTATTATTTTCAATTTTTATGATTATATATGTTGTTTATATGTTGTTTGTTAATGATTTATGATTCATATATGTAGAGTAAGTATATAAATTAATAAAATATAATTTTTTTGTAAACTATTTAATTTATCAACAAAATATATATATATATATATATATATGCTTAAATAAAGTATTACTGAATTAGTAATGTTGATTACTGTAAAATGATATCTAATAATTATATTATTATATTTAGGTATTCTGCTGAAATGGATAGAAATTGGATGAGCTATCTGGATAGATTGAGTGTTGAATATCGTAATGGAGTGTCTGAGTTTATGGAAGTCGCAAAGCAACACATTGATGCAGAAGGTCGTGTTCGTTGTCCATGTGCAAATTGTTTGAATAGGAAAAGGAAGCGGTTAGATGAAGTTCATAATCATTTATACATGCTAGGAATATCACCAACTTACCGTACGTGGATTTATCACGGTGAGCAGTATCATTCTCAGTCACGGTTTTTTGATGTCGGCGAAGGGAGCAGTAGTTACAATCAACTTGCAAACGATGAGATCACCGATATTTTGCATGACTTACAAGGTCCACAACTTGGTCATAGTGTTAGTGGTGACATGCCAGTGTTAAGTGGAAATTATCAAAATTTATTTAGTGAACTACTTGATGAGGCAAAAAATATTCCATTCGAAGGTGCTGGAATGTCGATCTTGAATTTCGTTGTGAAATTATTACACATTAAAGTGATCAACAGAATGACCAACAAAAGTATCGATATGATGTTAGAGTTACTGGCCCAAATGTTACCGGTTGGAAGCGAATTGCCTAAGTCGTACTACGAGGCAAAGAAAATGTTGCGTGATCTGGGAATGGGGTATGAATCCATTCATGCTTGTAAGTTTGATTGTGTATTATTTCGTGCCGAGTATGAATCACTTGAACATTGTCCGATATATGGCGAAAGTCGGTACAAAGTCCGTAGTATGGGGAAGAAAGTGCCTCAAAAGATATTACGATATTTCCCTTTAACGCCCAGGCTGCCGAGATTGTTCATGTCACGACACACAGCGACTGATATGATGTGGCATCATGAAAAGAGGATCGGTGCGGAGGGCATACTTAGACATCCTGCGGACGGAACCGAATGGAAGGAATTTGATGACATGTACCCCCGTTTCGCTGAGGACCCCCGTAATGTCAGGTTAGGTCTTGCCTCTGATGGTTTTAACCCATTTGGGAATATGTACAACTCTTATAGCATCTGGCCCGTTATTGTCATTCCATATAACTTACCTCCATGGAAATGTATGAAGGATCCGTTCATGTTTATGTCATTGCTTATCCCTGGTCCACGTTCACCTGGTAAAGATATAAATATTTACTTGAGACCATTGATCGAGGAGTTACAAACATTATGGAATGTGGGTGTGCATACCTATGATGCAGCTTCAGAGCAGTATTTTCAGATGCATGCCGCATTATTATGGACCATTAATGATTTTCCAGCCTATGGTTCATTATCTGGATGGAGCACTAAGGGATACATGGCATGTCCAGTTTGTGCGGATCATACACCTTCGCAACGATTACGGAATAAAATCGGATACACGGGGCACATGAGATTTCTTGAGTCGAGTCATCCTTGACGGAGGAGTAAATTATTTAACGGGCAACATGAACCTTAGAGTAAGCCCAGTCGATTGTCTGCATTTGACATACTTTGCCAACATCAACATCTCAAAGACAGCACACCAGGTAAACATCCTAATAATAGAGATAAAAATCGAAAACGGTTACCTGAAGAGTTGAATTGGACAAGAAAAAGTATTTTCTTTGAGTTAGAATATTGGGGGACTCTGAGTTTGCGACATAATTTGGATGTAATGCATATAGAGAAAAATATTTGTGAGAGTTTAGTGGGTACACTATTCAATATTCCGGGTAAGACAAAAGACACTGTAAATGCTAGATTGGACCTACAAGATCTTAGAATTCGCAGTGAATTGCATTTACAAGACTCCTCTCGAGGTTTTATTAAGCCTCCTGCTAGTTATGTGCTCAATCAATCGGAGAGAAAATCATTCTGTGATTGGCTGAAAATGGTTAAATTCCCTGATAATTATGCATCCAATATTGGGCGTTGGGTCAGAGATGATACAATAACGGGATTAAAGAGTCACGATTGTCATGTGCTGCTCGAGATTCTCCTTCCTGTTGGCATTCGACCTTATCTCCCCCCGAATGTATGCGACGTCGTACTTGATATATGTGGCTTCTTTAAACAATTGTGTCAGAGGACATTAATCACATCTGTTATTGACGACCTTGAGCGAGGAATCGTGATAATCCTATGCAAGCTGGAGCGAATTTTGCCACCCGCTTTCTTTGATGTCATGGTACATCTGGCTGTGCATTTACCGGCTGAAGCTAGAAAGGGAGGTCCTGTCCATTACAGATGGATGTATCCTATTGAGAGGTACTATATATATATATACAGTTTTATATAAGAAAATTTGTAACCGTTTTTATGTGCATAGAATTTAGTCTTAATGCAAACTTGTTGTCATATCTGCAGAGCTTTGGGATATTACAAAAAATATGTGAAAAACAAGGCACGCCCTGAAGGTTCAATAACTGAAGCTGTTATAATAAGTGAAGCAATAACATTTTGTTCGATGTACATGCAGAATATTGAAACTCATTTCAATCGTCGGCCACGAAACTATGATGGAGATGCAAGTAATAACCAAGAGATCACAGTGTTCCGTCAAAATTACAGACCATTTGGGGCAGTAGGTGTCAAATTACTAACCCTTCAGGAAGTTCAACGTGCGCATTGGTTTATATTGAGTAATTGTGATGAAGTGCAACCGTATTTAACGTAAGTTTTTCTGGTGCATCATTACTGTATTTTTTCCATACATTAACCGTAATAATTATTGCAGGCAACATCTAACAATGCTACAATATGATGGTGACCATAATGTTGATGAAACCCACAAAAAAGAATTTCCTAAATGGTTTGAGACAACTGTAAGTTAGAATATTTTATATTGGTAATTCGAACAATGTCTCTCTTCGAGACGAGTTAGTCACCACCAAAGACGAGCTGCAGCAGACTAATGAGAAGCTACAACAGGTCACGATGGACCACGAGAAGAAGATGATGGACCACGAGAAG